>CBVK0101940944.1:0-12106 GCA_900067695.1 Picea abies
TCTTATGTTTAGTTATGTATATGATTTTATGGCTGTGATATAATTCTCTTATCTTCATCCTCTTTCATTAGCTTCCTGAATGGTTAATACACACATGCTTAATAACTCAACCATAGTCATTAAAAGATCTTTTCGGATCAATAAAGGAAATCTATGTATTAGTCCTTTGGACGGTTTAATTTTTTTTTAAGTTGCCCTATTAATCAGAATAGAGAAATTTATAGAAGAGACACATCCCTTGATCCAATTTACAACAGAGAGATCAAAACCCACATGAATTAGAATTAAACTTAAATACAACTAGCGTGTTTTTTCATAGGGCCTTGAAAGGTCTAGTTTTATAACCATTGTTGACTTATTTTTCTTCTTTATATAGTGAATACCTTCTTGTGCAATGCCTATTGCCTCATGAATTTTCCTTCCTTGCATAAAACCAAATTGTTCTCATGAAACCACTCCTTGAAGGATATATTCGAGCCTTCCAAAACAAATAATTTATTATGTCTATACAATAATCTAAATTCTTTATTATTTTTTTCTAGGTTTGAAAACTCGAGGAAAATCCTTGAGTACTTACACTCATTTCGAGGATGGTACCTAGGGTGAACCCTAGAATATGTAGGGCACAAGGTCATCCAAAAGTAGGACTCGAAGCCATTACAATAATATACTCGTTAAGAGCTCAACATGTCACTTGCAAGAATTGAACTTGGGTGGAGAGGATAACAATCATTCCTCCCAACCACCCAAACTAAACCCAATCGAAACATTCTTTATTATTATTTCTTATAACTTTGCATTAACTCAACCTGCATGGAAATACTCAATAATATAAAGATACCACCTCTAACGTAATGTGATATGGCATATGCTTTTATTATTTTATT
Source organism: Picea abies (assembly GCA_900067695.1). Classification (NCBI taxonomy): domain Eukaryota; kingdom Viridiplantae; phylum Streptophyta; class Pinopsida; order Pinales; family Pinaceae; genus Picea; species Picea abies. The sequence continues at coordinate 888 of CBVK0101940944.1, forward strand.
TATTTCTTTGGGAGGCCTATTCTTGACCCCAAATTTCCCCTAATTAAACTATGGAATGAAATGTAAGTAAATTTAACTAATATAAAAGTGAAATAGTGACCAAATTATGGAGCACAAGATTTAAGTAAGCTTACTTACCATGGAAATAAATAGTAATTATACTATGAAAGTAAACGTTGAAATGAATATAAGAGGATTAAGGTAAGAGAATGATTCTTGCACTTCCCTACGCACAAGAAATGCAATGGAAAAACATGTTTTTCCTATGCCATATAAAATAAGAGGGCATGATAGCAAGTAATCTAAAAAAGAATTATGCATGAGATAAATGAAATCCATAAATGAAAGAGAGAAGAGTTACCAATGAAATATATGTATTTAATTAATCACAAACACTATTGATGTGGGAGCTTGATGAGCCATGAGAAAGCATGGGCATGGTAATCTTAGTGCCCAAGAAATCTATGTCCTTGCAATATAGAGGTTAGCCATTTGCCTAAAGTAGAGAGGGATATTGGTGACACCAATTCTCAGGGAAGGATAAGAAATGAACAAAGGAAAGGAGAGAAGAAAGAAATAGGGAGCAACATTAGGGCACTAGCAAATACAAGAGGTGATAGGCGGCAATAGTAGGGAAAGACTAGACAAAGAAATTAGTGAGAGGCAATGATGCAAGGGAGATATTAGTGAAGGTGAGAGATGGTGATGCTAGGGAAAGACTAGTGAATGCGAGAGATAGTGATGCTAGGACATGGCTAATGAAGTAGAGAGGAAATGAGGTTAGGGTAGAACTAGTGGAGGTAAGAGGTGAGAGAAAAGGGACACCAAGGAAGAGAGCCCATAGTTTCGGTTTATGTGATATGAAAATGAAGGCCAACATCATAAAGGTATTGATTGGTTCAATTAAGGGAGAATTCATATCGAGTTAGGCCCTACTCAAGATAATGACTTAGAGGGATCCAATCATTGGCGAGGAAACCAATAAGACACGAGAGAAAAAAAAATGAGAGATAAGACAATGCTTAAAGCAAGTCAAGAAAGGTGAGGAGGAGAAATGTGAGAGAGGCAAGGTAGAGAAAAAGGAGAAGAAAATGTGTTTCTAATTTCTTGAGGTGAAGAATACTAATGAAAAATCCCTAAGATGGCCCCACAAGGGTCCTATTTTGAGACAAGGTTTCGATCAATTTGGTGAACCATATTAAATATGGAGAATTTTGAGGTTAGTATAACCTTGAGCCACTAGAGAAAGGCTAGACATAGAAGTTAAGGCTTACCTTGAATGTCTATAGAACAATTGCAATGGGAGAAGAAGAACGAAGAAAATATGTAGAGGAGGAAATGCAAATCTGAAGGGAAAGGAAGGATTTCCTCGAGCATGTCAAGGTGTGAGAAGAAAGGAACGAGGATTAAGAGGATGAGAAAATTGATAGGGTGTGTGGAAGGGCACTCAAGACCTCTTGGGAGAAAATGTAGGTTAGGATAGAAGAAGAGTTTGAACTACTTTGGTGGAATTTGGAGGTTCACTAACTTAGAGGACGAGGCCTCAAATAACCCTAAAGAGTAAAAAAAAGAGATCAAGTGATGAGCCTTGGTAATAGATTTAACATGGAGAGAGAAAGGAGTAGGACCTCCTTAGACATAATAAGTCTTGCATTTGTGGAAGAACAACAACTCATCCATGAAGGAGTAGTGGATATTTGTCATCACATGCAATACTCCAAGTATACAATAAGTACTAAAAAATGGGTGACCATTGTCTTGGGGTTGAGATTCAAAGGGATTTCCAACAACTCTGAGAGATTTGGTATGGGATTTTTTGAGTCCTTGAAGGGTCCAAGGGGTAGGAGAGAAGCGATGGGAATATTTTGAGGTACTTGAAAGCATGAAAAACATGATTTTATATGAAGTTAAAGACAAACTTGCGATTGAAAATGACAGTTTTAATGGTCAAGGCATTGTGATAGGCCTCAATGAAGAATTCCAATTAGGTCTAGATCTAATGCTTGAGAAGATAAATTGTTATTATCCTCACTTGGGTTCAAATCCTCTTTTTGATATGTTCTCTCTTTGTGAGCTAATTGTTTATTTAGGCTCTTCATGAGCTATGAGGAATACCCCACTCTTGTTTACGAGCTTGAGGGTGTGGTGAGAAGTTACATGTTAAAAAGAAAAGAGATCTCGATTAGGAATGAGTTGACCATATTGCCCTTGTGTTTCTCTACATAAGTCACGCGAGAGAGATTGAAAGAGAGAGAAGGGGGATTGAGCTTGATCTAGGTCAAGGGAGAAATTGAAAAGGGTCTTGATCATATGATTCCTTTGGTCAAGACATGCCTAGAGAATATCCATGAAAGACATCCTAGAGATATGAGACGACAAACTTTGGACTAGAGAAAAAAAAACATGGAGCAATTGACTCCTTGGCATATGTAGTAGGAGGACGAGAGAGGCCAGGGGACTTGGTAGAGATTCTCATTGGGTTCAGAGGAAAATTCCAATTCAGGGAGAAGACATGGGACCATTGGTGTTGATGAAGCTGGAGGTTTGTTCTTGAGTTTGTTTCTCTAGGGAAAGACGTACCCAATGTACTAAAATAATCGTACGAACATCAATGAGGTTAGGTAAGGAATATAATCAAGGGCATACACTTTTGTAGTGAGCGACGATCGTAGATTTGATCCAATACAATGTATCCTTTGGGGAACCCCCAATGTTATGGATCCTTTCCCCAACCTTGGGAGTAGGTTGGATAGAAAGAGGGTTGGTGGGAGCTTTTCCTCTCTTCTTGGGAGTTTTAGTAAGAGCCTTTTCTTCATCATAAGAATGAGACTTGGGTTTGAAGGAATCCTTCCTATTCTTCCTAGAAAACTTTGGAGGTTCATGATTGGGCATATGGCACTTATATATCTCGAGTTTCACATTTACATATGAAACCATAGTTTTAGGTTTCATAGATGCTTTAGTTTGACCTTTGTTTGTATTTAATTGTTTAAGTTTTCAACATACATATGTGTTATGAGAGTCACACTTGTGGTATTTACACCATTTGTTGGTGTTTGAGGTGGAAGGATCAAGGTGCTCATTTTCTTAGTTGCAATAGATGGTTTTAGTTTTGGATTTGGGTGGGGATGCCTTTGTCACTCTATCACCCATTGCATTTTTGTTGGAGACTTGAGGCTTAGGTGTCTTAGCTTTGATATCTCCCATAGTAGTGTTAATATAGGTGTTTTCTATTTGAAGGAGGGAGTCAACATGATCTTTAGTTGAAGGGGGATCATTAATATAAATTATGGAGGTTCATGATTGGGCATAGAGTACTTATAGATATCGAGTTTCACATTTACATATGCCACTGTAGTTTTAGGTTGTGGAGATTCTTTAGTTTAACATTTTTTTGAATTTAATTGGTTAAGTGTTTGACATACATTTGTGTTATGAGGTCACACTTGTGGTATTTACACCACATGTTGGTGTTTGAGGTTGAAGGATCAATTTGCTCATCTCCTTAGGTGTAATAAAAGTTTTTTTTAGTTTTGGGTGGGGGTGATTCTGTCACCCTATCACCCACTACCTTTTTGTTGGAGACTTGAGGCTTAGGTGTCTTAGATTTGATATATCCCATAACAGTGTTATTATAGGTGTTTTCTATTTGAAGTAGGTAGTCAATGTGATCTTCAATTGAAGGGGGAACTTTAATATAAGCTTGTACTTTGTTATCTCGGTTTAGAGCATTGGTAAAGAGGTGGTAAATGGTTTCTTCTTGTAAATTTTCCATAGAATAATGTAGAGACTTGTGCCATCGAAAAATGAAAGTTTAATTAGGTTCCTTGTCTTCTTCTTTAAGTCTAACAATTTCATCTTCTTTAGAGATATTAAAGTGTTGGATGAACTAGTATGCTTATAGGAAAAGGTCATAAATTGACCCTGTAGGGAGATGATAGAGCCAATGGAGGGTGTTACTTGTTAGAAAGAGAGGAAAGAAAGTTTACAATGATATTGGTGTCATGAATAAACTCAACACATGCAATAACAAATACTTTTAAGTGATGCTTAGACTCTTCCCCAATAGCAACACTAAACTTAGATAAGTCAAGTAGTTTTGGAGGAGGCCATGCCACTACAATCTAAGGGGAAAAAGGTTGTCTCAAATTATGGGTGAAGGAATACCTATATTAGATTCACATTGTTCCATTGTTAGGACCTAGTCTTTGACTATAATAATTTCCATATGAGTGTATGCTATTAAAAGGTGGAACCCATCACCACCTCCTATTCTTGGTTGAGGATTCAAAAAACAAGGTCATACTTGGGTGCCAAATTCCTTTAAAGTTGACGCTTTGAGGTTGTTATTGTTGGCACTAATCCTTGTTTTATCTAGGTGACTAGGATAATTTCACGATGCATGCTTGTATTTGGGGTTATGAGAATGTTTGGATGTATACTTGGTTTATGGGTTTTATAGAGGTTTATGTGGATGCTTGATTAATGTTCGACCCTATTGTTTTACAAATATTTGGATGGGAAGAGAATCTTGGAGGATGATAAAAGTTTTGGGGTGGACATTGAAATTCCCTTGGATGAGGTTTGGACAAGTTTGATAATTTATTGTTGAGGTTGAATGTGAATTCATATTATTGGGATATTAGATTTAGGTAGTTTTTAGAACTGTGGAAGGAGATATTGAAGTCTGCACTTGTTTTTAGGGAAAAATCAAGAAACCCTAAGAGAGAAGAATAAAAGAGAAGGGTAAAGACCAATTGGTTAATTAGGGTTTCAATATTAATTATATGACCTAGTTCAACTATAAATTAATTTGGTAAATTTAATTAGAGTTTAACAACAAAAATAAGATAACAACAAATTACCAAAAGCAAACTAACTAGGGTTAAGTTACTAGTCTCCATCGGTGATCTAATTAACCTAATTGTTGAAGATGAAAGAGTGATGAGATGGATGGAACTCAGCAGGAAAAGCACTATTGTAGGTGATGAAGTTGACGGGATGAAGATGAGAGATGCCAAAATCCTTTAGGAAATCGGTTGGTCCACTCGAACAAACCTACACATGCTGCTACACCTTCCTTCAGAATAAACTTAATCTCAACCTCTGATACAATGCTATAAAAACACCTAGATCTACCATATAAATGATGAAACAATAAGTGTTGTATGATGACGCAAAGTTACCATTAGAGAGGTGGTACCTCTCTTTCCCTAACTACGTTGAAACCTCTCTTGAGGTGGGAACAATGAATCATCCAAGGTGTAGGTGGGGACCAAGCCCTTAGTGATTCCTGTTGGGTATGCATTATATTCTTTACATGATTACAGGGGGGAGGAGCCCGATTATCTTATTTGGTACCTCTCTTTCCCTAACTACGTTGAAACCTCTCTTGAGGTGGGAACAATGAATCATCCAAGGTGTAGGTGGGGACCAAGCCATTAGTGATTCCTGTTGGGTATGCATTATATTCTTTACATGATTACAGGGGGGAGGAGCCCGATTATCTTATTTATTAATATGTAGGTATTCCTACCCACTTTCTTCCGATGGTTCGTGGGTTGGCCCCCGAATGAAAGGGGTCCATGGGAGGAAAATTTTGAGAAAATTTTCTTGTAAAATATTTTAATTTTGTAGTCAATCTAGACCATTCATTATAAGGTCGCATATCTGACAGTAGAATTTATGTTAGATTTTTTTTTCTGAAGAAGACAACCATATTTTTGTATGAGGGCACTGTATTGCAGCTGGTGTATGACGATGAATAAAATATTAGAGGTGTGTCTCTAAAGAGGTTGTTGGTTTTCCCAGTTTGGGTTTCCAGGGTAAAAATCTTTTTGTAATGTGTGTGTGTGTGTGTGTGTGTGTGTGTCATTATATATTTTATGTTTTTATTAAGAATATGTTTGCGATAATTAGTTGTACAAGGTAAAAATCTACAATTCCTTAGAACTAAACAACATGTGTCATTATATATTTTATGTTTTTATTAAGAATATGTTTGCGATAATTAGTTGTACAAGGTAAAAATCTACAATTCCTTAGAACTAAACAACAAACTTTTGAAGAGGAAACCAAGCCAAAATAAAGATATCCTTGTAGAGGCATTGGAGATGACAAGAAAATGAAACCCAAAAGTGTGGGAGATGCGTAGAAGAGGAAAATAAAAATTTGGCACTATTCTAGTAATGTACTTGCAAATCATTGAGAGAAGGAAAGATGATTCAATTCGAATTTACAAGGAGGACATGGGAGATATAAATAGGAAAGACAATTGCCTCAATGTTGGGTATGTGTTATATTCTTTGCATGATTAGACCTAGTGTTTTCATTGCGTCGAGCACACGGGGGCTCGGGGGAAGCACCCCCAAATTTGTTTTTGAAGTTTTTCATCCATTTTTAGTGGTTTTTCGGCACATGGTTTTCTACGATGGTTTTCTAATTCTGGTTAAGAAATTAGGGTTGTTGAATAATCTAGGTCAATGGATTATGGGTTTTGTATGCTGCAGGATCCTATATATATTGTATTGTAAACAATGAAGATATGATGAATACAATATTAGAGGTGTGACTCTAAACAAGTTTCTAGTTTTCCAGTTTGGGTTTCTAGGGTAAAATCTGTATGTAATGTGTGTGTGTGCCATTGTGTCTTTTTTATTTTTATTAAGAATCTATTTGCAATAATTTATTGTACAAGGTTAAAATCTACATATGGTATCCGAGCAATTATTGGTTTCATGGGGGTGACTTTGTGGTCAGGGGTTTTGGCTCGGGTCTGTGGTGAACCTTGTTACAGTGAGAGATCTTCGGTATCGATTCTTTAGGTGAAAATAAGTGGTGAACACTTCAAAAATATAGATTGAGAAATTTAATGAGCAAAGTTTTGAGTTGTGAAAATTCAACACGGAAGATCTGTTGGTGGAAAAAGATCAGTGGATAGTTGTGGATCCAAGCACTGCACCTACATGAAGATCAACAAAAGACTAGAAAAAGTTGGATTGGAAGGTGAAGAGAACCATCCAATTGTGTCTCTCAGATTCAATATTACTGAATTGTTAGGGGAAGCTACAACCAAGGAATTATGGGATAAGTTAGGGGCTTTGTATCAGTCAAAGTCCCTGGTAAACAAATTGTTCCCGCAAAAGAAGTTGTATAACCTGAGGATGAAATATGGAGACTATTGTTCCCGCAAAAGAAGTTGTATAACCTGAGGATGAAATATGGAGACTCGATGATAGAGCATTTGAACGCCTTCAATACTGTGGTAAGTCAACTATTATCTATTGATATTAATATTTATGATGAAGATAAGTATATCAGTTTATTATGATCTTTACCGGACTCATGGGATGATCTCGTTGTGGCCATATGTATTAATACAAGTACTTTAAGTTTTGATGATGTGGTATCATCCTTGTTTTTGGAGGAGATGAGGTGAAAGAGCATGGAAGGATAGAGCATAGATGCGTTATTTGCAAAAGGATGCTTCTAGGAAAGAAATAGATCTAAGTCCTCAAGGGGGAGATCCAAATCTAAGGGAATATCTAAATATCTTGGAAATTTGTAAAGGTATGTTGGAGATGTGGAAAAGAAGGGAACTACAAGAAGAAGTCTAGATACCGAAGTGTTGAGAGAGAGAAGGGATTTGAATATTCCCCTTCTATAAAAGAAAAAACCTCCATAGAAGGAGGAAATGTGTACTTTTCTTATTCAAGCACACATGTAGATCATGAGGCATGGTTGGTCGACTCAGGTGCATCCTTTCATATGACTTCTCATAGGGAGTGGTTTTGTGAATATGAAAGGTATGATGGAGGGGATGTTTTTCAAGGTTATGACTTGACGACTAAAATCATAGGATGAGGAAAATTGAAGTTGAAGCTCATAGATGGAAGGATTAGAACACTCCCTAGTGTTATACACATCCCAGGTTTGGCCAGAAATTCGATTTATGTAAGAAAATTTACGATGTAGGGGTAAAAATAGTGTTTGAGAAAGAAACCTGCAGGATGGTTCTAAGAGCAATGGTGTTGCTGAAGGGAGTTCAATGTGGAACTTTGTATAATTTTCAAGGAAGAACTATTAGTGATGGGTGAAATAGTTCCATTGTTCCTGAGATTGGATCTGAAGAAGAAAAAAATCCCACATTCTTTGGATAAAATGGTATGTTGTGGCATCAAATATTGGGGCATATCAAAGAGAGGGGCCTTCGACTACTAGATGGTAAAGGTATGGTTAAAGATTTATCTAATTTCTCTCTAGATTTTGCTGAAGGGAGTTCAGTGTGGAACTTTGTATAATTTTCAAGGAAGAACTATTAGTGATGGGTGAAATAGTTCCATTGTTCCTGAGATTGGATCTGAAGAAGAAAAAAATCCCACATTCTTTGGAGAAAATGGTATGTTGTGGCATCAAATATTGGGGCATATTAAAGAGAGGGGCCTTCGACTACTAGATGGTAAAGGTATGGTTAAAGATTTATCTAATTTCTCTCTAGATTTTGATTTATGTGAACATTGCATATATGGGATGCATAATTGGATAAGATTCCCCTCTAGTGCAATGAGGAAAGAATGAATTTTACAATTGGTACACAATAATGTGTTTGGATCACGACGCTCTTCCGATCTAGGTATGGTTAAAGATTTATCTAATTTCTCTCTAGATTTTGATTTATGTGAACATTGCATATATGGGATGCATAATTGGATAAGATTCCCCTCTAGTGCAATGAGGAAAGAATGAATTTTACAATTGGTACACAATAATGTGTTTGGATTTGAATCAGTTCCATCACTGGGAAAATCGGTGTATTATGTCTCATTTATAGATGAATTCTCGAGGAATACATGGATATATTTCCTCAGGAAGAAATATGAAGTATTTGACAGGTTTAAAGAGTTTAAGGCTTTTGTGTATAATCAAACAGAGAAAACAATTAAGGTGTTGAGGATAGATAATGGTGTAGAATTCTATGGAAATGAACTCGAATAATTCTGTAAGAAGTGCGGTATAGCAAGGCGAAAGACTAATCCATATACACCTTAGCAAATGGATTTGCAGAAATGATGAATATGATGTTGATGGAAAATCAAGGTGCATGCTCAGTGGCATCAGGTTAGGATAGGAATTCTGGACAAAGGTAGTGGGTACTGCATGTTACCTGGTCAATCAATCACCCTCATCAACACTAGATGAAGGGACTCCACATGAGTTATGGAGTGGTAAGAAAAACTCCCTCACACATATCAGGGTATTTGGTTGTGATTCCTATGTACACGTTCCAACGAAAAACATGAGTAAGCTAGATAAAAATGATGAAAAGTGTATCTTTATTGGGTATAAAGATGGTCTGAAAGGTTATAATATTTGGAACCCATAAACTAAGAATCTAGTGTATAGTTGAGATGTGGTATTTAGAGAAATCAAAGATGTTGTCAAACAGAAAGTCCTAGTAAAGGAGGAAGAGACTTAGAAAATAGAGTTTGAGTTGAAGGATGATGAAACAGGCTCTAGAGAAGAACATGAATACGAAGTAGAAGATCCTCATACTCTAGTATTGAGGAGATCAGTTCAGGAAATTCATAAGCCAAAAAGGTAAACTCCCCCTGATTTCTGTTCAATTTTTTCTTTGTCTATTACTAATGATGATCATAGAACTGTTAGGAGGCAGTGGTTTCAGAGGATGGAAAATGAAGAAATGGCAACCTTGGAAAGGAATGAGGCTTGGGATCTAGTGGAGTTTCCTACTGGATGAAATCCCATTGGTAGAAAATGGGTGTTTAAGAAGAAGTTAAATGTAGAAGGTAAAGTGGAGAAATATAAATCTTGTTTAGTAGAAAAAGGTTATTCCCAGATAGAGGGAATTGACTTTGGTGAATTTTTTTCTTCTGTTGCTAAATTAAATTCTATTAGATTGATTTTCTCTGTTACTCCTACTTTTGATTTTGAAGTAGAACAAATGGATGTGAAGACAACAATCCTACATGGGGATCTGGAAGAAGAAATCTATATGAATCATCCAAAATGATTTGTTGTGAAGGGAAAGAAAGATTTGGTATGCAAGCTGAAAAATTCCCTGTATGCATTAAAGCAATTGTGGTATTGAAAATTTGATACTTATATGTTGGGACTTGGCTTCACAAGGAGAAAAGCGGATCACTAGGTGTATTTCAAATTAATCGGTGATCATGTTATCTATTTGGTCTTGTATTTGGATGATTTGTTGTTGATGTTGATTAAGGTTGGTTGTCATTGATGTCAACCCTTGAAGAAAGCCCTGCATCACAAAGGTTTGGGTAATGGACCCAATATTTTTTGATGTAAAGCTCTGTCTGGGCTTATAGAAAATCAAATAACCAGGAGCCGAGGTCACCTGCCCACACTTAACCTCTCCCATCCCGAGTGCGTTGTGGTCGTAAATGATCGTGCGAGGGAGGAGTCCTTCCATCCTATGGCTGCATCTATGGCTGTCCCCCATCGTTAATGCAAGCTTGTGGGTGGTGGCCATCGACATTTAAGCCCAGGCTGAGTGCGCTTCCAACTGTCACCATGTAGCTGCGTGTCACCCCATCTGGGGAACAATAATTTAATTTAAATTCACATCCTAACCTTAATTATTTGATTTATGATATCCTTTGCTTTTGGAACAAAAGAATCCATTAATTTACATTAAATTTAAACACACCTTCATTGCAAAAATCAAATTATTATTATTATTATTATTATTTATATTTATGGTGATGATAATGATAGTTAATCTATCTATCTCAAATAATCATTATTTTTAATAGTATAGTTATTTTTTTAAGAGGATTCCTAAAATTGCTTCAAAATGGAGTCATAACCACCATCAACTCAAGCGAGGATGGCATAAAGATGCCCCATCTTGGATAAACTATTGGGGAATCATGGAAGACACCATTTTGGAGAATAAATATACTATTAAAAAACTGTCAAATCAAAATTTAAGGAGAAAATGTGGTGTGATAAAGTGTTAGAGGAAAAAATAAAATGAAGGTATTATAAGGATGTAATCAACCCTAATCTAGAAGATCAAAATTATCTATCCATTTTTCCAACTATAAAGAAAAAAATAAGCATTTCTAAGATAAGAACAAATTCTCACGAGCTCCATAATGAACCTGGGCATTGGTCAATTGCTAATAGGCCATGGGATGAAAGAGTGTGTCACCTTTGTGACACTAAGAAGGTTGAAG
>CBVK0101940947.1:0-10515 GCA_900067695.1 Picea abies
AATATTGAATATATATAGGTTTTTGAGGTAACCAAGGATATCTAAGCCGAAATTATGAGAGAAGGTGAAGAAAAGAAGGCTGAAATGCAAGGAAGGATAAATTCTTTTGATGGTGCTTTCTAAGGTATGTTATTTACAGGTCATCTCACAATTTTCGCTATAACGTTTTTTCTATAATGATTTAGACCATGAAATTTCTATTCCATTGAGAAAACATATCCAAGTATATGTGGTACAAAATTTATCTTGTGGGTCTTTGTATTTTTGGAGTTACACTCCGTGGAATATAGGGTTTGTCGCTAGTCCTGAAACTAGTCAAAACCAGGTGTTTCGGGTAAAAATGTCAAAACTTATTCATAACAGATCCAAATTCAGTGAAACAAAATGTGTTGGTTAGGGTACAATATTTAGTATGTTTTCTAATAGTTTCAGATCAAATCAACAAATATTCCTTGCGGGGCACACTCTACAAGGTCTCTCTCTAGAATAAGTCAGAATTCAGCAAGGTATGCCATTTTTGCTATAACTCATTTTCTAAGAGGTTCCAAGTAGTGCCACCTGGAGGAATTGCACAAAACACACTGAAGAACATTATATATCAGTTTCAAATCTTTATGCATTACAAGTACAAAGTTATGATTACTTCAAGTTAGGGCTGTTGACTAATCCAAAACTAGGCATGTGAGACTAAAGAAACATGTGAGACTAAAGAAAAGTTTGATGAAAATGCTAGTCTCTTGTTGTCGAAGTTAAGGAATGTTTGTAGGAATGTGATCATATAGACTAGGTCTATTACAGAGATACAAATCAAATTTGGATGATGAAATTGATGAGGGATTTTGGTTGATGAGTTGACACATACATGAGGTGTATAGTTGATGATGTTGGTACATATTGATGAGTCATAGTTGATGAGTAGTTGACACATTATTGGTACATACTTGGTACATGGTTGGATGCACTTGTTTATGGTACAGATTGATTACAGGTTATTTGGAAAAGGTTGGTGCATGGTTGATGCACTTGTTTATGGTACAGGTTGATTACAGGTTGAGGTACAGGTTGATGCATGGTTTAGATTTATTGGTACAAGTTTACAGTGGTATATCTCACAATGACAGGTTGACAGTGGTTCCATCATTCTACTTCTACTTCAGGGTGGTAGGATGGGGCAAGGACAGGTGGTTGTAGCCACCTTCTGGTTGTAGCCGGAGAACATAGGGGGTTGTAGCCTCCTTCTAGTTGTAGCCAGAGAATTGGTGAGTTGGAGCTTCCCTTAGGTTGTAGCCTGAGAAACTCGGGGGTTGGAGATTTCTTCCAGTTGCAGCTGGAAAACAAAGGAAGTTGGTGCTTCCATTGAATGTAATTCTTCAAGACATATAAGAAAAAAAATTCTATGGTTTTCTCCCGATTTGGGTTTCCACGTAAAACACTGGTGTACTGTGTATGTGTATGTTTGTTCATTTGTTCATTTCTTATTTACTCTGAAGTTATTGGATGATATTGCTTCATTGATATAACACTTGGATTATATGGTTAAAAAGGATTAAATTGCTCTATTACTGATTCACCCCCCCTCTCAGTAATCCAACAGTTGATAGGAAATGACAAGAAGATTATTTAGGATGTGAAAACTCAGTTGTCCTCCTAGTTTTACATGAAGGATTTTGGTGCTGCAAATTTGATTTTGGGCATGAAAACGAAAAGAGATCGAGAAAACATGAAACTCTAGTTAAATTAGAGGAAATATGTCAAGACAATATTGCAAAGGTTTAATATGCATGAATGTAAACCAGTTACGGTCCATATTCCTATAGGTGTAAATTTATTTGTGGATTAGTGTCCTAAGACATAGGAAGAGGAAGAGAACATGTCCCATGTTCTATATGCTAGTGCAGTTGGTAGTTTGATGTATGCAATGGTTTGTACTAGACCCAACATTGCACATGCAATGGGAGTTTTGAGCATATATATGTCAAAACTAGAGAAGGATCACTGAAGAACAATAAAGAGGGATTTTAGGTATTTGCGTGGCACTACTAATTATGGATTATGCTACCAAGGAAGAACAGGATTTGAAAGAGTGTTGGACATACATGGATTTGTTGATGCAGATTGGGCTGGAGATATGGATCACAAAATATCTACAAGTCGATATGTGTTTAACCTATTTGGAGTAACAATCAGTTGGATGAGAAAAATACACTTTGTAATGGCACTCTCAACTGCATAATGTGAATACATGGAAACCACTCATGCAAACAAGGAATCAATATGGTTACAAAGATTGTGTTTAGGTATTGGGTTGGTACAATAAGCTATAAGGAGATATTGTGACAATCAGAGTACAATATTCCTGGTGAAGAACCTGGCTTATCATTTAAATACAAAGCATATCGATGTTCAATATCTCTTTGTGAGAGACATTGTTGAAGTAAAGAAGGTGTTGTTGATGAAGGTCGACACTTTGAAGAATGTTGTAGATTCATTAACAAAATCTTTGAGCACTGAAAATTTCTCTTGGTGTAGAGGATCTATTGGCATTACTGCATTGAATTGTTGACTATGTAACCCTATAACCCCCTATATGCAAAGAAAACATCAAGTGGGATAATTTTGGGTACGTGCTATATTATTTACACGACTAGACCAAGTGTCCGTGTTGTGCTAGGGGTTCAGGGGAAGCACCCCCGGATTTGTTTTTTGACTTTTTTTGTGTCCGTTTTTAGTGGTTTTTCGACACATGGTTTTTGTAGATGAAATTATAATTGTGGTTAAGGAATTAGGGTTTTTTACTAATTCAGGTTAATGGATTAGGGGTTTTGGATGTCGCAGGATCTTATACACACACACACACACATTGTATTTTATTGTAAACAATGAAGATACGATGAATAAAAGATTATAGGTGAAAATCTAAACAAGTTGTTGGTTTTCCCTTTTGGGCTCTAGGGTAAAATATTCGTGTAATGCGTATGTGTGTGCCATTGTATATTTTCTATTTTTATTAAGAATCTATTTGCAATAATTTATTGTACAAGGTTAAAATATATACTCAAGGTATAAGGGGATGTTGGACTAACTATTGGATGAAAAATTCTCTATAGATGAAGTGTATTACGGGTTTTGACTATAAACCTATTGAGGGTTTCTAAATCCCTTTAACTCAACAGCAGGACTCAAACCAGCCACCGAGGCCCAATTAGACTCTGCAACGTTTAATGGTGTAATGGTTCTCCAGATCTTGTGATCGGACCAATTAATCAGTGGGCTTTACGTTTTCTTATAAAAGCTCCTCCTTTAGTTCAAACGTTCTCTTTTTGTATTTTCTCTTATATGTAGGACCGATACAAGATAAAATCTGGTATAAACCAACTGGGTAACAAAGTGGGAAAGCTTAACTACTGGAGAAGGCTGAGCTTGGGATAACCCTTTCACTCTAGCATGCAGACAATGATTCTCGACCACAAGCTTAGTACTAATACATTAACCTGCGGGTGTTCCAATTATTGACTGAGATACGATTATCAAGAGAAAACATACATGCAATAAACGATGGCAAGAAAAATAGTTTCCTTAACTCAAATCATCAATCACATATTAACACAACGATTTACTTTTCATAATTAAAGACAAGAACTATAGAAATATTGACTCAGATAACTTATCAACAGTTTCAAAATTTCTTACTCATTACAACATCCATTCATGTGATAAAACCCGAAATAATTATTTTTCATATCCAAGCATACACACTTTTGATGAAAAACACAAACTTGTCTCTGGTCCTATACATGACTTCTCAATTAAGACAACTCCAAAATAGTTCTTTACAAATCCAAAATGAGGGTCTTTGCAACAACCATTGAGCTTTTGCTAATAGGTCAAATGTTTTATTTATAACATATTATTAACTAAAAATAACTACTAAAAGTGCGACTAAGTAAAACAAAAATTCGCCACATGGCGCTTTCATCTCTTAGTCTTTCTAGGAATGATCACATGATCTCACTTCAATGAATGAATCTTCTCGTACTCTAACCATTTTACGAAGATATCCTCGCATGTATTAACATACAAGAATCTATGTTGTTCCATTGGGGCTGAAAGGATCTCTCTTATCTCTACTACCCATGCCCGATACTTGAATATTCTGGGACTGAACTATTGCAACATGGCTCGAGCTTTGATCGAGTGTTCCATGAACTACTGCACTTGTCCTAGCGCCATGTCTTCCACCTTTGTTATCTTTGCAGCCCATGATGAGTCTTTTTCAACATGTGATTTGACTATGTCATGAACGTCGACAAAGTCATCGGGTGTGCTGAATTCGGGGAGGCCGATGTCTCTCATTGCTTGGTTGATCTCGGTCCAACTCTTTTCGCACTCTACCCATTTCTCTTATATTTCCCGATGAGGTTATTGAGCCATTTTTACCCTATATTCGGTCGATTTCTTTACGTGGTCGATGTTGCTTTCCCTTAGTACCCGGATGTCGTGCTCTTCGGCATCTCGACCCCGTTGAACTATGTTGATGTAGTCGATCCTTTCCACGTCTTGGTGTTTTTTCTCGTACCACCTTTCCATATCCTTGCACATCACCAGTGCCATGAGGGTGTCTTCTTGAAACTCGACTATCCTTGCAGTGAATAGGTGTCGTTCATCTATAAATTTACTATAGGCCTCTTGGAATTTGATCCTCAGGAACACCGCAACCTGTGTGGTGTCCTGGTAATATTTCGCCAAATGGCGTAGATGTTTGAATTCCTTCAGAACAATGACCAACTCCTCTTCATCCCTTTTTGCTCTGTCCAGGGTGGCATCTGTATTTTCCATCTATACACCGATAAGTTCAAATGTCTTGGCATGCTCTGTGTTGATGAATTTTTTCTCTATGGTGATGAGGATGGAGCGATCTAGAGTAATCCTCATCTTCTTGGTGGTTCTCTTCATGATAGCTTTCATTTTTCAGTCATAGGAGATGGCTTGTATATCAACCACTTCATCCACAGGTTCGGGGATTTGTTGATCTCCCTAGGTAAGGATATTTCCCAGGCTCCCGACAGTGTATATTTATTCAAGACTGGGTTTTTGAACTTCTTCCTTATGTTTCGAAGGTCCGACCTCTGGTTGTTTCTCATTGGGAGGTTGAGTACCGGTTGAAACTGAAGTGTCTGGGGTAGGCTCGGTACTTACTCGATAATCGATCGTTGAGATGTCGACTTTCTACTGTGAAGCTTCTTCTTTTTGTTCTCTCGATCCTGGCTCGTCTGTCGGACTATCCATTTTTGTCTTCTATACATTGAGTAGCGCAGTGTCTAAGACACTTTCAACCTCCTAGTCATTGTGTGGAAGACCTCGAATTTGAGCATCGGGAGTTGGGGAAGATGCCTTCTCGGGCTCCTTTTCCTTTGTGATATGCACATGAGTCACCAGGGACACCTCCGAACTTTCCTCATCATCATAGATGTTTATCAATTCGCGGAGGGGATTTGGTTCACTTGCTCTCCCTAATGTTCTTACTATCTCCGGCTGAACTGAAACATCCCCCAGTGATCCGGCATGTGGCATTATAACTTCAAGGTTATCTAACCCTTCGATTTCATCAATTTTTATTATCTCAGGGCCGCTTGGACCTACTCGGCTTTCATCTGGGTCGTCGGTAGGGGCCCTTGTCATTCCTACAAGGTCTGGGTTATCCTGTAGCTAATCAATTACTCGATGTTCCTGTTCTATCATGAGCAATCCCCTCGCCTGTGCATCTTGTGTCATAGAAAATCCCCTATCCTGCAGCAGAGCCACCAGGGGAACCTCTATTTCCTTTGCCACTATGATTTCTTCCCTGGCTCTAAGGGCCTCTTGAGTCGATTGCTCTAATGTCATCACCTGTTCATCCAGTTTGATGGCCTTGAACCTGGTCATTTTGGGATTGACCATCCTTGCTACCACCTCATCCCAATCCTGGGCATTTTCTGTGAAGACTTCATCTTCGAATTTGTCATGGGTGTACGGCCAACAGGACGACACTTATGAGGCATGATTCAATACTAGGACCTTTGGATCGTTCTTTCGAAATCGACATGTCTGGAATCTGAACTTGATCTAGCTCAACCCTTCTTGCTTGGCTTGAGTGGTGTCTTTTACCAAGTAGAAACCTACATGGAAACCATAGGGTATGAACGTCCGGTTCTTGTCCTTGACCAAAGTAGCATTGTAGCCTTGCAAGATGGTTTGATAGCATATTTCTCCTACTACAAGCTAGTTTGAGCGCTCTTCCAAGTACGAGTGGCCTACCTTGGAGATCATTTTCTTAGCCGCAGTCGATAGTCTCGGGTATTCCTCCTTAAAAAGAATGAAATAAATGTGTTGTATTAATTCATCGTAGATGAGGGAGTAATACTTTTTATACCTGTTCTCCCATATTACGCTGAAATAGATGTGGACTGGGAGCTCTGTGACATGCCAACTCAGATTCATGTTGGCGAAGATGTTTCTGGTGCACATGACATCGAGAAAATATGAAGCCATGTAGAAAGATGGTGTCTCTCCTTCCTTCGACGTCTGAGATTGTTGTATACATATGCTCAGTTGTTTATAAATTATCGCCCCCCAGTTGAAACTGCTCCCGGAGATCGCCACTGTGTAAGACAAGGGCATCCATGCCTCTGAAAATTTGGAGCAGTCCTTCTCTCCATATAATCTACAGATGAGATCCATCAAATAGATGTATGGCTCCCTCAAATTGGTTGTCCCGACTAGCCGATGCTTCAGTTGGTGTACTTCTTTTCCTCCCTCCACCATGAGGCCATTACCCGGCTAGTTTCGTGGCATTAGTATAACTTCACCACGAAGTCTGTGTTTAGTCGCTCCTCTAGATCTCTAAGCTTGTAGTATTTCTGAACCTCTACCGGTAGAAACATTATGACACACCAACCATTTTCATCATTGATTAAACATTTATGTGTGTGTCTGTGTGGTCGATGAGCCACTTCAAGAGTTCAATACAGGAAAAAATAGGGATTCTTCTTGCCACCATATGCAGGTACGACCGTCGGATGTTCGGAAACACCTCGTCATCGAGAGCTCTTACATTTGGATCATTGTGTGGGATATATTTTGGGTATTCCTCCCGACTGATCTTGTTAAAGAGTTATCCCCACTGTGGGAGCGCCATCCTTGACCCTATGGTTTCCTCGGTATCTCCAAAGACCGCAGGATGAATAAAAACCTTCTTCATTGTTGTTTTGATGACTGGTTCCAGTCTCAGAGTGTATTCCAATTGTTTTGCGGCCCCTGGAGAGGAGCCTTTGCTTACCTCTAGTTCTTTCAGTTTCGGTGCCCTTGACGATCGTCTAGTGGCTGGCTTTCTTGGCGGCATTGTTCCTGTAAATGAAATAAAACTTCAGAGACCATTTGAAGAAAAAAACTAGATAAGAAACATATAATTTGCAGCCATGTAAAATTTACAGACTTGGATACATACATGTGAAGCTTGCTAAAACCTAGTTATTTTGATACTCACGGGATCAATGCAGCCTTCGAATTAATTGTCTTGCTTCTTCAAATGCTCTGAATTTCCTCACGCGTAGAATGATTTCATTTACAATAGCTCAAGAGAATTTAAACCAGGGAAGAACTTATCCTGTCGCATCAGACATTCAATTCGGGTGATGAGTGAAATTTAAACAAATCTATCGTCGAATCGCCATAACTTAAACTCATCACGGGTTGACGACGGAGGCACGGGTGGTGATGTGATCTATCAGTGATTTTAAATGCTTGTCTTGATTGGCACATGAGGTAGCAACTAATGCAATATTTGGTATTGATTAGCCCCTTAAATGCTCAAAATCCGATCGTATCTAATGTTGAAACGTCCCATTCTGTTTCTCTCTCAGTGGGTGGATTGGGGATCAGGGATGTGCTATGAACATTTTCATTGATGTCCTTCTGCAAAAGATCCAACGCCGATAAATCTCATTGTACAATGCTACTGTGGCAAAGCCGACTTGGAGGTGTGACTCGGACTTAGGGAACCAAGAATGACTCAGGGTAAAACTAGACCGTACGGTTCTTCAATTTGGTAAAGACAAGTGGCATTGGTGACCTAATCCACGTGTATTAATCTGAGTTGGGACCTTCCTTAAGTTATTCGTTCTAAAACAACCTTAGCTTGTTGATGCCAAAAAGTTTCCAGGATCGAGGATCGACGATAAACCTACCGAGTGCTTTTCTTCGGATTAGCTTCCTCGCAAAATTCTCAATGCCGAAAACGCATCGGGGATTGACAATCAGGAATATCTTTAGCATGGTCAAAATGTTTGTTGCGATCCTTTTAGGCTTTCCTCGATCCCGATAAGCACGTCGGGCATCGACGATATCTTTTCTTTCTTTGTTAACATCTATTCCCCTCATCTTTTACCGATGTCGATGTAGAATCGGTTATCAACGATATCCTTATGCAAGACTTGATGCAAAACAAAAACTTCCTTTTTACGGTGCCGATCGGGATTGGCGCTCCTTGACTGAGGTTTTTTGAGTGGTTATTTTCCTTCTTTGAATTCCTTTCAATGCCAAATATGAGCGTGTCGGGTGAAGTGTTTTTGGCTGTTGGCTCTTTATTCAGGTGTTAAGTCTTTTTAAGTCACGGGGTTTCATAAGTTCAAAAAAAATGAATAGGTGATGAGAGTCATGAAAATAATCAAAGACAACATTTCTCGAAATGAATTCGAATCAAAACAGTGCAAAGGATCAAGTGGTACCCAAAAAGAAAAAAATTGACAGAGGCTTTTTAGGGTGTGTTGAGTGCTCAACAAATGGTGACTTACCAGGCGAAAGCAGAATCTATGTTCCTACCTCGGGCTCAGGTGAAGGTGATGCAAAAGTTGATTAAGAACTTAACTGGTTTTTTATCAGAGTCTCTTTTATTCTTGCATTTGAAATTCTCTGGTTGGTGCATTTGGGCCTGCCTGTGGGGGTTTCAACCTTTATTCCACCTTCGTTTCTTGTAACCCTGACTCATGTCATCTTTGACAAGAGTCTAGTAAAGCATTCATAGGCATTAGGCCCTTTAGTTACCCTTATTCACCTGCTACGGTGTTGCTTCGCTGCCAGCAAGCATCCATAGCCTTGACAGAGTCACCTCGACATCACAGACCTTGCTTCGCTGCCAACGAGCGTCCATAGCCCTGATGGAGTTATCTGCATACCCTCTCCTACTATGCGCTCATTTTGATATAGTTTATTTTATTTCGACATAATTCCCTGAGTGAGTGGGAGAG
Organism: Picea abies; assembly: GCA_900067695.1. Lineage (NCBI taxonomy): Eukaryota > Viridiplantae > Streptophyta > Pinopsida > Pinales > Pinaceae > Picea > Picea abies. The sequence continues at coordinate 9,282 of CBVK0101940947.1, forward strand.
GAGGACGTTTGTTATTTGAAAAATGAGATGGTTAAGGTGAAACTTTGCTAGCTCCGTCTTTGAGGTACATGTAATCCTTTCCAGCTTGCCATATTTTCCTTAAGGTTTTACCAGACCGCCATGCAGGCACTTCATCACTTTTCCAGGGTTGTTCATCTACGCAGATGAGACAAAGAACCCCTTAAAACAACTACAGGTCCCCTAGCACTTCTTGTGTTGTATGTGAGCGATAATTCAAGAACAAAGTTCGTCATTTTGTATAAATTGAGGTTAACCATAGTCTTGTGAAACAAAATCTTCAAAACCGCAGAAGTAAAACAAAAAGAAACAAAAACAAAAAAGTATTCCGCAATTGACCTGCCTAAAACAAAACATCGTGAAAAATGCACACACAAAAATAACATGTTTTTTTAATGAAAATATTGTTTTAGGGCTTGGCCATTCACCGGGAGGGCGTCAGGTTCTCCCCTCAGATTCTGCAACTGATACGTGCCTACCCCAATCTTCTCGACCACCTGGAAGGGTCTGAGCCATAGATTCTGAAACTTTGAATGTTTTCCTTTCGACTTATTTTCTCTATCCCATTTTAGGACTAAATCTCCCACTTCAAAATTCTTCTCTCTAGCCTTATGCTTATCAAACCACCTTTTAACTATCTGTTGATGAGCTATGAACTTTGATTTTTCTTTCTCCCTTTCTTCTTCCGGCACTGATGAGGGTTGTTCTCTCGAATCCTGAGCAAGTTGAAGAGATGGGAGATATAGCCCATTTGGGAGAATGGCTTCCTTTACGTATACCAGAAAGTATGGGGAGTTCCCTATGTCTTCCTTGGGTGTAACTCTATTGACCCATAAATCATTATGGAGTGAACTATGCCAATTCGTCTGTTTGTCTGCAACTATTTTCTTCAATATCCTCACTAAGTTCTTATTAGTTGATTCTGCCACTCCGTTCCCATGTGGATAGTGTGAAAATTCCAGATCCTATCAGCTTGCCTTCTTGGTCTATCTTTGACCAAAGAAAGGCTCTAAGTTTCAACTGTAAGTTAATTTATTTTTTGTTGTTTTATAACAACCAACAGCCCAAAAGTATCTTGCTGATTTGTTACGGTTATGTTCTCAATTTTTGGTGCTCTAGCATGTCGTTTTTGTCACCAGAAATTAGTACATGCATCTCAAAATAAACATAACACACCTAAACATTGTTCACTATTGAATATGAATAGATCTAAGAA
>CBVK0101940960.1:0-12074 GCA_900067695.1 Picea abies
AAAGGAGAATGTCACTTTTACTTAATTACTAGGGTGGGTGAAATGGAGGGGGCGAGGACCTCTTTAAATAGAATTAGTAGGGTGCTAGGGTTAGTTACTAGGAAACCGTCTTTTAATTTATTGTTAAAAAAAGGATTTCGGTGGTCCCTAGTCTCACTGTATGGTGTTCTACGGAATTGGCCGGTTCGATACTGAATGAGCTGAAAACCTTTTGAGTCAATGGTTTGGACCGGTTTTGGTCCAAAATTGGTCGGACCGGCCGGTTCCACCAGTTTTGGTCCGATTTCGATGACATTGGTACAATCTTTCATGTTGTAATGGATTATCTGATGCAAGCAAATTGTCCCCTAGGACATTGTACAAGCCGATTTTGGTGCCCATCCCATGTTCCTTGAGACTATTGTCAAGTTGGTCTCCTTTCTTGACAAAGTGCTCACCATGGTTGATTTAGCATTAGGGCGCGATAGGTACACTTACCTGGCCCTTTGCTCTTCGATAGAGATTGCCTCCACCCTCTTGGGATGATGTCAAGTTTGGATCTTTGAAGCCTCCTCGCTACTTCAATCCATTGGCATATCCATCAAGTGTTCCCCCCCGTCAACTATTCTTTGGATTCTTTTGTCCATCTTTTTACTCTCCATCAAGATATCAATAGGGTGATTCATTACGACATTTATCGACAATATATACATGCTACTTGGATTTCCCCTTCACATGTCCTTGGTCCTTAGATGGACTTTGTACTTAGAGAATTTTATATAGTTGTGTAGTGATCTTATTGTATGTCTCGAATATGCTCAGAATCATTGGTCTCATGGCCTCAAGTTCCCACTTAGATGGTTCAAGATAGGCTTGCATCAACTTCTGATCGAGTTTGAGCACTTTATGCCACAAGATCTTCATTGGAAACCCATTGGCATTGATTATGGTCCCTGACCTCGAGATCTTTGCGTGAATCTCAAAGTACTCAACCACTCGAGCTAGGCTAGCAGGCTATATATATATATATATCTTAAATAATGCTTGGTATTTTTTTTTAATTTTCTTTTCTACACTACAAAGTTTATTATTTTTCCATTTTGATTTAGAAGTGTCGCGATAAATTAGGGTGATAATATCACTGGTTTAGTTTTTCGAATATTTATCGTGATAATGGCAATAATATCGTGATAAGTGTAACATTGATCTTGGAGGGTGCACCTAGTGAGTTCTCCTAGGTGTACCATGGAGCACATTCTCCTATGTTTGAGATTATTATATTGTCTGTTGCTTGCATGCACCTTGGAGGGTGCCTTGTATATGGACCTTTAAGCATCTTGACATGGTCAAATGTCTATTTTAGTGATGTGCTCCCTTCATGGAGCCTTATCTTGTATATTCCTTGGTATTTTTAGATAGGGCAACCTCCTTTGGAGAGATTAGAAACCACACTATCCACTTGACATGGTCAACATGATCTAACTACATTAATTTATTATATCTTTGACTTGTCATGGAGCTAGTTAGATAATATTATATTTTATTGTAAGAGAAAAGAAGCTCCCTCTATAAAGAGGAGCTTTCTGTCCATTCGTTTTTGTAATTGATGATTGGAGGATTGTGGAGTTAAAGAAGTGATTGAAGATTGGAGATGATGATGTTGAGATCCCTTGTGTACCATTCTTTGTCCAATGTTTACATTGCAAACCATGAGTGTCTATCATGTCAAGTAGCATGTTGCATGAGGTTCTTGCCAATGTGGCCAGAGTCGGAATCGACGAAAGATCAGCTAGGAAAAAGAGCGAAGAGTTTGAATCGGATCAGGAATAAATTTGGAGAAACTCAGCAAGTACAAAAAAATAAAGATATATATGTTTCAAATTAAAAAAAACATGTTTCATTGATATACAATAAAGTCATGTCCATACAATGCACAATATCAATAGATGTCCAAAATTTCATGGATGAATATGTATCTCATATATAATATAAGTCCAAACCAAGAACTATAAGCATCTGCTTATAAAAGAAACTAGTTCAAACAGGGATAAAAAATGAGAGAAAATCCACAAAATTTGCTTTTATAGACAAACTGGTGCGATCGGTCCTTGACTTGTGATTTGAAATTGCGATCTTTACTAAAATTGTGAGTTTGACTTGTGTCGACCAAGTCAAACTTGGTCAACATGAGTTTGAATTGGTGCACTTTGGATCAGCTCGTTTAGAGGCCGATCCGATTCAAACTCAGAAAATCACACTTTAAATTGTGATTCTGGTTTCACTGGTTCCTGCATTATACCCTTGCAACTTTTGAAACTATTATAAACTATTGTGAATGTATGAGCCTCCCATACAATAAACAATAGGCAAACCTTACCTCTACTTATCCATTAGTGTTAAGTGGAGCTTCACTTCCTTTCATTGAAATAGCTCTCAATATATCTTCCACAATAATGTTTATTGGGTGATTCCCTAGAAGCCTTACCATAAGGTAATTGATTACAATATTTCACTTATTAGCATATTTCATGGTGACAATCCTATTTTATAATTCGTTTCGTCATTATATGCCATTTTACTGCATTGGAACACAATACTTTAGCTTCCAAGCATCCAACATAATCAATGTTATAATTGGACTCTAATATGGGATATTGAAGGAAACCATGTGAACAGTTTGTAGAATATAAATGTTTCTTAAGGAATCAACAGTTGCGACAAAGTATGATAAACAAATTACTAATCCTCTGATGGGTAGAAAACCAGCCTTAGAAATAGTACTACTAGCATGGAAGTCTGGAAAGGAGAAGGAAGATATTTGCATATCAAATATGCCTGCAAACACAAACTGAGCAGTTTGATTCCAGACAAAGAGTCTATTCTCTGAAGAATGCAAACATGTGGAATGATTGGTAAAAATAAAATGTGAAAAATCTTCTCTACTGTCACAGAAAAGTTATTGACATTTGAAGAGATTAGAGACAGATGAGCTCATGATTATGTGGAAAATTAGCTCCCCTAAGAGCTTGTTGTCTTCAATAAACAATGATGAACAGAATAACTATAATTTTTTGTACGTTTTCTTGATTGTACTGCTACTTGTGTTCCTGGATGCAAAAATAATGGGAAGTATTGCCAATTAGACTTTTTCGAATACATACAGTGATATTTTCTCTACCTTTATCCTGATATCCAGAATTTTGGTTTTTTGATGTTGTAATACACTGTATGTCATTGCTTAGAATGAATCTGTAGTTATGGCAGTCATTGACTAACAACCTTTACCATGCTGTTTGCTTTGTAAAGTTATTGCCAGATGACTTCTATCATGTTTTCTTCTTCATCAAGTCATTGCTTGATGGATTGTTTTTCATATTTTATTCTTATTATAAAGACTTTACCATCAGTTTGAGGCTGGAAGTGCTAATGGACTCTAATAATCATTTTCCCGTTGTCTTTATCTGTATCATGATGGGTCTTTTTCCTTCAATTCTTACAATTGACTGTGCATACTTATCTATGGTGATAGGAATGCATTACTTTCTTTGTTGAAGTAAGCTCCGTTTTACCAAATCTCTCTTCTTCCTTCTTGTGAAAAAAACTACTGGATTATCTAAATTTTGGTTGACATCAAATGCTTCATGGTTTCTCATAGATATTTTTCCTTTTGTAAGGTCGCAGTTATTATATTTTACCTCGTCTTTAGGTTGGATTTATTGTTTTTCGTTCCAAATTACTTTGCTTATATGGGATGTTAGAGTAGACCTTACCTTTCATGTTGGTTGGCATGAACTTAAAATTTAATGAATCAACTATGGGCTGTATAGTTTCCATTTCATTATAAATGCATAGTATGCATGGAACATTTTCTCAGTTTAGATTCTGGGTTTGCTTTCACAGGCTGATGCAAATGTGGAAGGTGATGTTGGAATCTCATCAAACTCAGAATCAGATCATAATGTGGAAGGTGATGTTGGAATCTCATCAAACTCAGAATCAGATCATAGCTGAAGCCAAATCTCTTGGTAGCTCTGTTTGTGGTAGAGTTGCTAGTGAATCACACCAACGGGCGACTCTCCGTCTAGAAAATGAACTTCACAAATGGCATACAAGCTTCAGCAATTGGATTGCTGCCCAAAAGGCATATGTGCAAGCTCTGAATGGTTGGCTCTTGAAGTGCATTATTCAAGAACCAGAAGGCTCTTTGAAGGAAAGGATCCCATTCTCCCCTCGTAGACTTGGTGCTCCTCCAATATTTAGTATATGCAAGGATTGGAATCTTGCATTTGACACACTGCCAGAGATGGGAGTTGTTCATGCCATAGAAAGTTTTGCAGCCGACATGAGGACCTTGTTGGGCCATCAGGATGAAGAGCAGCGCCAGAAGTGGAAAGCTGACAGGGTTGCCAAAGATCTTGATAAAAGACTTGTCTTCTTACAAAGAAATGAGGGTGGGATTGTAGAGCCTCAGCATCCCCCAAATGAAAAATATGAGTCCGATTCTGCTACTCCAACAATTGACCGGAGAATGTCAATAGATTCATTTAGGAAAAAAGTGGAGGAAGAAACAGCGAAGCATCAGAAGTTCATGCAGCAAACTCATCATGCAACCTTGAGCACTTTGCAGACTGGATTGATATTTATTTTTGGATCTTTGACAGAGTTTGCTTCAGATTCAGTGAAAACATATGAGAAACTATGCACACATAATGAGAGGGAAAAGTTAGCATATGAAAATGGCAATGTGCAACACATTAAAGATGGTTGAGGTTCAAGGTTCACTTCTTCGCTAAAGAATGGCTCTAGTAACTTGTATTTTTGAGGATTTTTGTCTCCAAACCTGACATGTACACGAGTATTTGAATATGTAGATTATTTTTTTCTTCTCATCATTCCGTGCATTGGAGGAGCTGCCAGTGTATCAAGATAGGCATTGAAGGATGCCTTGAGTTGTACATTACTTTATTGAAGAGACCGAGAAGGTAAAGAACCCATTGTCGTAGACAAGAAGTGAAATAAAATGTCTGAATCTGTATAGAATATGCTAAACAGTTTGGCATGTCATGAGTGAGCATCATTCTCTATACAGAAGTGACATGCCTCGATATACAGATGTTTGAGATCACAGTCATCGGCTGATTGGGTTCATGGCAAGATCTTGTTCTTGAAAGCCAGAAAAGATTAGGAGTGACTCAACTTGTAATTGTAATTGTCCATGTTGAATGGTGAAAATGTAGAATTTCATTTGCTTGGGTCATCTCCATATATATCTGTATATATGCAATGATTCCTTGCACACAGAAACAGGGACGAGGATAAATTTTGAAGTGCTGCTGGGAAAGTAGGCAAGTACATTAGAATCGAGCACTCTCCTTAGTCATGTTCTTGAGAAGTCCCCATTTTGACACTTAATAGTTCCAATTTTCGGATGAGTGGACTTAGCAGACTTTTCTTGGTCCAAATATGTGAAAATTTGTTGCCATCCATCATGGTGGTTGATCATATACTGGATTACAGTCATCCCTCTTATTCTTAGCCCTCTTTGGCTTGTGATTGTTATCTATGTGATGTCCATATTTACAAGCTATCTCACTGTAGTGGTATATTGCTGTGATGGGATTTCTTTCCACATTAATATTCTCTTCCTTTGCCCCCCAAAGGCAATAAAGTCCCTTTTTTAAGTGCATTCTTTCCCTAAGTTATTTGATTGTTATATAATGGATCTTAAACTCCTAAATTTTATGTTCTTGTCTCCTTATTGAAGCGAAAGAAGGACAGTCCTCTTTAAAACCCATTTTACAGCATTGCTGCTTTTATAGTGAAGATGTTTATGATTACAGGTAACTGGCTTTTTATCTAACCTTTAGTGGGGGTACATTGGTCCTGAAGGGCAGATTCTTAGCCTTGAAGGTAAAAATGTAGGATTTCATTTACTTGGGTCATCTCTATATATTTTGAAGGTAAAAATGTAGGATTTCATTTACTTGGGTCATCTCTATATATTTATTTTCCAAGGAAAACCTTGTGGGGAAACCCCAAGGTATACTTCCTCACATTTGTGGATGGCATCCCTAGTAGTAACCCTGTTGGCGTAGACTAGTGTGCCTCACCTAGGGGGATTCAAACCAGACACTTGCTGGCATGGAGCTAGCCAAATGGCCAGCAATATTGGCAACAACCGGTTGAGCTAACCCCTTGGGCTAGATAAACTCCACATATATCTATATGTATGCAACGATTCCTAGCATGAAAAAACAGGGGCAAGGATTAAATTTGAGATGCTGCTGGGAATGTTGGCAAGTACACTATAATTAGGCACTCTCCCCAGAATATGTTCATGTAGTTGGAAGTCCCTATTTCAGCATTAACTAGTTCAATTTTTTCAGATAACTGGACTTTATCAGACTTTTCCTGGTCTGAATATGTGAAAATTTGTTGCCACCCATCATGATGCTTGACCATATACTGGATTTCATACATCCCTATTGTTCTTAGCCCTCTATGGCTAGTGGTTGTTATCTATGTGATGTCTGTAATTGAAGATATCTTAGTGTAGTGGCATGTTGCTATGATGGGATTTTGCTCCACAATTTTAGTCACCCCCACGAGGAAAGTGAAGTCCCTTTTGGTAAGTGCATTGCTGCTTTCATTGTGAAGATGTTTATAGTTACAGGTACTGACTTTTTATCTAACCTTTAGTGGGGGTACATTGGTCCTGAAGGGCAGATTCTTAGCATTGAAGGTAAAAATGTAGGATTTCATTTACTTGGGTCATCTCTATATATTTGAAGGTAAAAATGTAGGATTTCATTTACTTGGGTCATCTCTATATATTTATTTTCCAAGGAAAACCTTGTGGGGAAACCCCAAAGTATACTTCCCACATTTGTGGATGGCATCCCCAGTAGTAACCCTGTTGGCGTAGACTAGTGTGCCTCACCTAAGGGGATTCAAACCAGACACTTGCCGGCATGGAGCTAGCCAAATGGCCAGCAATATTGGCAAAAACTGGTTGAGCTAACCCTTTAGGCTAGATCAACTCCATATATATCTATATGTATGCAATGATTCCTAGCACGAAAAAACAGGGGCAAGGATCACATTTGAGATGCTGCTGGGAATGTTGGCAAGTACACTAGAATTAGGCACTTTCCCCAGAATATGTTCATGTAGTTGGGAGTCCACATTTCAGCTCTAACTAGTTCCATTTCTTCAGATAACTGGACTTCATCAGACTTTTCCTGGTCTGAATATGTGAAAATTTGTTGCCACCCATCATATCAGACTTTTCCTGGTCTGAATATGTGAAAATTTGTTGCCACCCATCATGATGCTTGACCATATACTGGATTTCATACATCCCTATTGTTCTTATCCTTCTATGGCTCGTGGTTGTTATCTATGTGATGTCTGTAATTGAAGATATCTTAGTGTAGTGGCATGTTGCTATGATGGGATTTTGCTCCACAATTTTACTCTTCCCCACGAGGAAAATGAAGTCCCTTTTGGTAAGTGCATTATTTCCTTTAGTTCTTTGATTGTTATATAACTCATTTTTAACTTGTGTTAGCAGTGTTCTTGTCTCCATAGTGAAGCAATACGATGGCTGGTCCTTTTTAAAACCAATTTTAGGACATTGCTACTGTTGTATTGAAAGTATTCATGATTCCAGGTAACTGGCTTTTGTGTAACTTTTAGTAAGGGTACATTGGTCCCGATGGGAAGATACCTAGCCTTCAAGATAAAAATTCAGAATTCATTTTGGGTCATCTCCATATATATCTCTATATATGCAATGATTCCTAACACAAAGAAACAGGTAACGGGATAAGATTTGAATTGCTGCTGCAAATGTAGGCAATTAAGTTCGAGTTGGGCACTCTCCCTATTCTGGTCATGTTGTTGAGAAGTCCCCATTTTGGCACTCAGTAGTTCCACTTCTTTTAGATGAGTGGACTCAACAGTTTCTTGGTCCAAATATGTGAAAATCTGTTGCTATACATCATGGTGGTTGATCATATAATGGATTTCATACATCCTTGTGCTCTCTCTAGCTTGTGGCTGTTATCTATGCGATGTCTATATTTATAAACTTATTGTAGTGACATATTGTTATGATGGAACTTCATTCCAAAGGAAAATAAAGTCCCTTTATTTAAGTGCCTTCTTTCCTTTAGTGCTTCAATTGTTGCACCGAGAGTAGCAAGGTGCTCTACAACCCTGTATGGGGGAGATGTTGTCACGTTAGCATTATGTTAGATAAGGTTACATTAAAAAAAATTAAAGTTGTCTCAATTAAAAAAAAGTATCAATAATAAAAATAAAGTTGCTCAATTAAAATAAAACAATTACACCAACCATTACATATTACACACATATATATACCACACATTTGCATATACAACATCTAAAATATTAATTCCTTTCATATTAAATGATAAAAAAAAATTTATACCTTAAGAAATTTGATCCCTCTCGGTGCTTGATAGATCCAGATTTAAGATCGATCTACATTGGTTATATAACTGATCTTAAACTCAATTCAAAAGAGTGTTTGTGATTCCACATTGAAACAAAACAATCACTGGTCCTCTTTAAAACCCATTTTAAGGCATTGGTGTCTTTGTAGTGAAAGTGTGTTCAAGATTCTAGGTAACTTACTTTTGTGAAACTTTTAGCAGGGGTAAATTGTTCCTGGAAGGATATAGCAAGGGCATTTCATGATGGTGGAAAATGAATCTTACATAAGTCCTGCCAGGGATTGTAGTTGTATTCCCTAGCAAGGTATAACTTGTATAAAAGCCAAATAGAGTAGGTGTTGAAATTGGGTAAGGTTTTCTCATTCACTTGGTGAAGTTCATGGTTCAAATATAACTCCATGCTTATTACAGAATCATGGTCTCATCGTGGATTGGGTGGCTTGCATTGTCCACTTGGGAACTTTTGATCATGACAATTTGGGCACTCACAATTTTGCTCGTAGTGGTCTTGGTGATCTGGTGTACTCCCCTAATCACTTTTCCTTAAAGTATCCAATAAAGTGGCTTTGCAGTGGGGGCACAAAACCCAAAATAATATGCAATAACCAATTATAATGCAAAACCTAGAATAATATGCAATAACCAATGATAATGAATGCAAGATTGCTCCTAATTGCATTGAGAGTGGTTGGGTGCATCTACAACATAGTGTTATAGAGATTTTGTCACATGGGTAATGCTTACATGTTGGTTTAAAAAAATGTATATAGTACTTGTAATAAATAATAGTAAATACTATGTGTTAGCCAAATATAGATAGAAACAAAAAATAAAAATATCTAGAGATTTGATATGCACACCTAATATAAAAACTGTTATATAGAGAGATAAACAAAGAGATCTAGATTTACACAGAAATATTATAGATATGATATTTATGTGGAAATATTCTTACCCCTTCATTCATCTATGCCTAGATCCATCTTAAATGATTAAAAAATTTACACCTCAAGATATTTGATTCCTCCCGATGCTTGATAGATCAAGAGTTAAGATGAATCTATGTTGGTGTATAAGAATGGATTTGCACAACTCAATTTGTTAATGGGAATATCTCCAAATAATTGAATACAAAATCTTTTATTAAATAATCGTATCACATGTATGTAATGAATAGTTAAACTCGTATATACATATTGAATATCCCATTTGGGACCTAGCTTTAGCTAATATACATACCATATATAAGGTTATGTACATTTATGTACATTACAACGACGAACAATAGAAGCCCATCAATCTAATTTTCCTTCAGCTTAAGAACTCAAGACCAACTATTTGTGAAGATAAGCCCCTATACTTATGCATTTGGTCTATGTACATAATATTTGTTTTTCTCCGAAGGATAAATAAAATAGTCAACTCAAGACTAAAGAATCCAAACAAATTATCCAAATTAAAAAGTGGAAACGTTTATTATAGAAAGGGCAACCTAGTTATAAATTGTAAATTGTCCTAGCACTTTATAAATCGTAAATTGTCCTAGCACTGTAAAAACCAAAAATTGCAAACTGAAAATGTTATCTTGGATTTACTAAAAAATCATTTTTTAAAAACCTTAAGGATTTTATGGTGACCTAGATGAATAAACTTAGTAAAATATGTAAAAATCACAATTATTAGTAATTACTTGTCAAGTGAGGTATACAACTTTGTCTAATGGTTAAAAACATGTGTTTCCTCCTTGGAGGTCACATGTTCAAATCCAGAGGGGTCAAATCGTTGCGCGAAGGGGATTCCTTGTCCCACAAACAAATGGGTCTCATACACTAAAATTAGATTATTAATAATAATAATATAGTACTTAAATAATGTAAATAAAAACATATATAAAAATAGAGAAACCTTTTAAAATGTGAAAGATAAAAACATTAAAAAATGTTATAATATAAAATAATATTAGAGAGAGAGAGAGAGAGAGAGAGAGAGAGAGAGAGAGATTGTACATCATTCATTGTCATTGCATTCTTCGAAAGGGTGGCTATAAAGATATGGCTTACCTCGGCCTTACAAAACTTGTTAGAAGGGTTGTGATTGATGCAACCTTTGTATGCTATGGCTAAGCCAAAGTCCTCCTTGTGCCCTACAAGGCTTTGTTTAAATTAAAATGTAAATTTTATATGTAATGGACATTTTAGAAATAATCTCTACAACCTAGTATGGGGTAGATGTTGTCACATCACATAACATAATTGCACCTAGAGTAGCGAGGTGCTCTATAGCCCAGTATGGGGGAGATGTTGTCATGTTAGCGTAATGTTAGGTTAGATAATGTTACATTAAACATTAAGAAAAATTAAATTGGTTCAATTAAAAATAATAATAATAAAAAAACAAAGTCGACTCAATTAAAAAAAACATCTTAAACTCATATCTATCAAGCTCTATCAAGCTCTGAGAAGGATCAAATTTCTTAAGGTGTATTTTTTTTTTATCATTTAATATGAATGAATGAATACTTGGCATGAAATGAAATGATAAAAAGAATTTACACCTTAAAAAATTTGATCCCTAGATGCTTAATGATTCGAGCTTAAGATGGATCTATGCTGGTATAATAGTACATTAAAAAGTTAAAAGAAATACAAGTCGGCTCGATTACACTTTGAACAATCGCATATAAGTTGACTCCATTACACATTACACATATATTGTAGAAATTAAATGAAAAAATAAACAAGTAAATAATTCTGTCATACACTTAACCTAGAGATAACTGTCTTCTATGAACTCTGAAATGTCTAAACCCACATTCATAAATTACCATAAACAGAAATACACATTGCTAAACAATTTTGCAGCGGAATAAACACAATGAACAACAACCATTCAACTTAGAAATTTAGGCAATGCCAGGGAAAACCCCAATGTGGGGAAACCCAAAGAGAGAGAGAGAGAGAGAGAGATTTATTATTCAACTTCAGGAAAGTACATATCAACAAAAATAAATATCAGTTCCAGTAAAAGAAATCCACTTACAACACACTAAAACAACCCCCAAAATTCTGCCTTGAAAAACGTGGCAAGTCCATACTGCTGTACGACTTGCCCATAAAACAACACCTTAAAAAGTGTTCCCACATTCTACTGTACAGACTATTCTGTACGGTCCAGCAACAACAAGAAAAACCCTTCAAACAAGCTCAAAAAAGTGCCAAATAGTGCCTCGATTTTTGTGCCCTCTTTCCCTTGCTGTACACACTGTACATATCCGTACAATACGAAAAAAACTCAGCACTCACATAATTTTTTCCTTGGGATTTGTGCCCAATATCTCTTGGAAAATGCGCCCTCTTTACTGCCCTAACTTCCCTCTCTCAAGTTTACTCGAATATTTCTCTTAAACCCTTTCTCAATGTATCTTGCACACTACCCAATGCATTCTCTTATAATCTAAAAGTGACCCTTCATCTTCTCCAACCCTAGATCTAATGGCCAAGATCTAATCTTACCTTCACAATATCAAGGGTCATGATTCATTCCCTCCAAAATAAATGACTTTAAATATTAAAGTACATTTTCACTTTATAACATAAGTGCACTTTATGAAATAAA
>CBVK0101940973.1:0-34201 GCA_900067695.1 Picea abies
GATGTCGTAGATCTCCTTTCAACGGCTTCTAGCTTTGACACACACACATTTGCTCATCATGCATGAAGAACTTCTACTACTTGTGATAACCTTGTGACTGTCTCTGTCTGCTGCAGCATCAATTCTCCATACATCAGTGCACCAATTCTCCAATATCTTACTCTTGCTAATTTGCCACTTAACCCTTTCCATGAGCAATCTCCTCAATATATAGGAGAAGATTGTTTAGTTACTTGGATAAAGAGTAATCCCAAGATATCTGGAAACTCATTAATTTTCCAACCATTCGAACTCCAACTCATCCTTCTAGAAGATTCCTTCTAGAAGGATCGAGAACTTATTCATTTTCTCCCTTTAGAATCATTTCCACACCCTAACCATTAACACAGTGCGGAAAGTCCGCAGTCAAGATGAGTGCAGCATGCGAAAATTAAGGATTCCCGCAAGAGAGACATAAGCAGCCTGCGTACTATTCCCAAAAATGTGAATTTGAGAAAATGACAAGTGTAACTTTCTTCTTGAAAATGATCTTTTTGAAGAGTTAGATCTTCCATTACCATGTCATTATCATGTCATCATCTCGATAACCAAAAATGTGGATAACAGCCAAGCCCTGAAAAGATATTTTGCCTGATTTTTTTATCCTTGTATATTATGTAAATATTTCCTTTGTTTTTATTTTTGCCTTTGTTTTCGTTTTTTATTTTGATTTGATTGATCAGTTTGGTGTGTTTTGAAACATATGCATGCCTGTGCACTGAGCCATTCAAACAAAGACTATAAGAAAATTTCTTCGCTGAAATAACTCCTGGAAGGTTGTACAAACATCAGTGATATATATTTCTGAAAATGATATTGGAAAATGTTGTTTGAAAGAAGTTTACTAATTTCAATCTCTGAGTGAAGTTTATCATGATCATCTTTATCTTTTTACGCTGTCCCTTTTTCGTAAAGGAATGACTCAAAAGGATATCTCCCTGTTAAAGTAAGTGTTTTAGAAATAAAACATTTCTGGAGTTGAATAAAGGACAGTACTTAAAATTTGTTTTTTGATGAGGTCTGAAAAATATGAGAAAATATCAAGATTTTTCAGCGTCACCCCGCTCAGCTATTTATAAAAGAAAAACAAAATAAAAATATTAATAAGAGCTGTGGGAAGTGTTTGTAGACCCGCCGGGATACTGAATAGGTCCGCTGGCAGTGGGTAAATGCAAGCACGGCGCCAAGACAACTTCGTCGGGGTACTGAACAGGCTTGCTGGCAGCGAAGCAATGTCGGGTAAATGAAAATCTGTAAAATTACATGAAACCTCTTTTAAAAATTCCTTTATTCTAATCTATAACTTCTTGACAGGATAAAGACGTCCGAGTGGGTTAAATGGCAACCCTGTCGAGGCTATGGACGCCTGCTGGCAGCAGTGGCCATGCCAACAGTATTGGATATTTTATCATAAAAATCATGACTTGCTGATCTTTAAGACTGTTATTGGTTTGCATCTTTTAAAACATCGTTGGAAAAGATAGTAGATGATGATGTTAGTACGATTTTCTGGTTGTTGTTTTAAGTCGAATTTTTCTTTGCTGTCCTGATCTGAATTCATTTCTTTTGACAGAGATAACTGCTTCGCCCAGTGTGTCGCCATTGTTGGCAGCCAATTCAATTTTTTTTAATTGCCCTAAAAAGCTACCTACACCTAATTGTTTTCTAAATCGACAAATCATTGCCGCATTTTGCAACTAGACATTTATTTCATTTCTTGCGACAATTGCAATTTGATTTCGATTCAGTTTTCACAACTGAAAGTGTGAAAACTCCTCCATTGTTGTTTGGACTGTCGTAGTTTATTATTGATTTTCTGAAAGACATTTTACCATTAGTTTATTGTATGACTACGAACGACTTTCAAACTATGCCCGTTCGCCTTGATTGCGCATTTGGATTTGTTTGATTAATAAGCCATTGAGCATGAAAATTTATTGGTTACATTTGATTCTACAAGGGTTATGATTGATGTTGGTTTTATATGATGTGATCCTTATTGTTTTAAACCTTTGACTTATCAATTTTACAAAGTCTTTGGTCATAATGTTTCATAAAACTTACTTATCAATTTTACAAAGTCTTTGGTCATAATGTTTCATAAAACTTTGATTATAATTATGTTGTGAGCGCATGATCAATATATGAGTTTCGATTTGCATGGAAAAGGTTTGAATTATAAATCTCGATCGGGTGACCTTTTGGTTTGATTTAATAAGTCTGAACTTATACGATGGCACGATTGGATTAACATTGGTTTAAATGTTTGTTTTTGATTAAATGATTAATACAATGGTGCGTTGTTTAACTTTGGGTTTTGATTTGGATCATTTCTTGGTATGTTGTTTTATGGATTTCTATTGAATGGTTTTAACTTATGGTATGGCGCATTGATGTAATATATATTATGGCGAGTTGATACATTGACCACCGCCCAAACTATTTGGTTGGCCGATTCATATGGATTAAACATTGTGATTATGGATGGAATAGCATTGTACTCACCCATTAATACACTGCATGGTGGTGGTAATCCCACCACCTTCGCACGCATACAATTAATCCTTGCCTCTTTGAGCACTGCAGCTGTTAGCCGTAACCATTTTTCAACCCTGTGCATTGTTTTGTTCGGTTCAAACCCTACTATGCACAGAAGCCATGGCTCCAGTCGTAAGGGACGACCCTAACAGGTGCCAAGCATTGCTGATGTTTGATGGCACTTATAGTGACCTAGAAAAATTCGGATGGCTCTCGTTCATAAGGAAATTCGATGGTCATAACCCTAGTGTGGCTCGACAATTTGCGTTATCATTTGATGGCTGCCGAGCCAAAGTTGGAGATGTGCAACTTGAAATTAATGAACAGTTTCTTAGCTTGGCAACCAGCCTGCCTGTTATGGGACATAAGTGGTCCAAAAGTTGCAAGGTGGATGATGTTCCGTGGACATTGTTATTCCAGTCTCGAACGGTGAACTCCTGTGACAAAGGCTTGCCTGCAAAAATGTTAAAACCACGCTGGTATGATCTCCTAATGATAATCAAGCAATTCATTACTTGTGAAGGTAGGTACAGGTTCATTTTCTTGTTTCACCTTCATCTATTGATGGTTTTTATGGGTTTCGAACTTAGTATGCCCCACTACCTGCATAGAAGTTTGTTCAAGATGGCTAAAAGGTACAAGCGTAGCCAGGCTGACACCAACCTCTTCCATTTGGGGTTGATTAAAATGATTATGGTTTATGAGTTGGGGTTGCGACGTGATTGTTGGGATGATTTTCTCAGTCGTAATGGCTTTGAAGAATCAAACCCTCCGTAGGTTGATAAACCTATGGTGGCCGAAACCCAACCTATTCCCCCTGTGCCTTACAACGTTTTGCTACCCAAACCTCTACCCGACCCACCTACGAATTTTCCTATGGCTGTGACTAAACAGGCTGAAATTGCTAAACCCACAACCCAAAAACCTAAAGCTAAAGCTAATTCTAATTCTAAAGGTAAGAAAAACGCTTGGTTAATCTCTCGCATGGAGAGAAATAAACCAAAACCCCCTGCCAACTCTGAGCCTATCGTGGTCAGCGAAGACTCTGATTCAAAGATTGAACATTTTCTCGCCGACGAGTGTCCTTACTCGGAAGGTTTGTGTGACAAGCCTGCATATGACTTTGTCAAGAATTTACCACCTTGTCTGCGGGATGATGCTAAGTTCCCTGGCATTGAACTACCTCATGGAACCCGCGGTGAATCATCGAAACCCCCTTCTGCTCAACCTGTTGTTACACCTTGTGATCAGTGTGGGTTATGGTTGAAGAGATACTACTCGGATGTGTCGATGTTGCAATCCAGAATCCATGATTTGGAAAACCAAGTGGAAAAACTCACTGGTCGTAACGCGAAGGTGGAACCCTCTGACAAGAAGCAACGAACAACTGGTTCAATTCTGTTCAAGAATGTTGGGTCAACCACGGCAATCGTCAATTCCAAATTGGCATAGCCTCAACAATCTCGCTGGTATAACTTTCACCTATCTATATGGCACGTTCATAAACTCTTTGTACATTGTTGACCTGCTCTGTCATGCATTTGTTGTATATAAGTTTTGTTAATTAATTTTTGGATTGGTTTTGATTAGATTTAATTTGATTTGATCATGATTGGATTTGATTTGAATACTCTGTTATTGATATCTTTTCTAAACACAGGTTATTTTGGTATCCTAATCTTGGAACACAGACAATATCTCTTTTCGATTTGGTTATATCTTGTGCGATATGAGGGGCAAATTGGTTATCTGTTGTGATTGTATATTCTATGTTCGAACCAATTCGAATATAATTTTGTTACATAATCAAATTACGAATAGATATGAATAGTGGTTGTTATACCCAACTGACTCAATTTGGATTGTATTCGATTGTAACAAATATATCGTTTGAATTCGATTTGAGGAATGAATTGATCGTATCCAAGTCTTACGATTTGCGTCTATAATTAAACTCATCCTTATTCATTTCGGTTATTTGCTCGGTTTATATTATGGATTTTGTTGACTCTATCAAGACCCTGTCTGTTGACTGTGTGGTGATCAATAAGGAAATGCGTTTGATTGTTACTCATTCAGTCTAATTCCATTCTAAACGATTTACCTATCTCTGCATTTAATTGAACGGTATCGATTTATTTCTATGACTATAATGAGTTAATGATGGTTATGATCATTATTTTTGTCATGTCTGTTCACCATGCGATACTCCACAAACTGCATTCTACAACAAATTTTAATGGATATGTTCCGTTTTGATTATAATTGCAACAGCCTGTTCATTTTGACAATTGAATAAAACGATATGAATTTCACACAGTTGTAACCAATCGATTGTGATAAGGATCGATTATTATCATATCTATTTTGGATTACATCATATGATTGGCTTGTAATTGCATTTGGATACGAAACAGTATGATTATTATTTGCCCTGATTTTATGATAACTAAAAACAGAGCATTCCTTACTCTGTTTCGATTGCATTTATTTTGATATGATTTGATCTAAATGATTATTTCACTTGAATTATTAGTAATTAGTTTTTAAGGATTATTGAGAGATGATTCAATTTGATTTTATTTGATTGATATCTGGTCCTGTTTTCTATTTTTGACTAGCTACAAAATCAGATGATTCTGTAGCTAAGTCTGTAAAGTAAATTTTTTATTGTTTTCCTAATAAAATATCCTTCTAATTTGATCTTTGTGTTCTATTGTAGGAAAATTCGAATTGGCAATAGATATGATGAGCAGTTAGGGGATGTCTTACAGATTCTACTTGCATTTTATTTCCTTAGTTTAGGTGATTTTGGGATATCTCCCAGATTGTGTAAAACTATTTGATATTATCCACAAGGAAGTTTTACCTTGTGAAGAAACCTATATATACTTAGGATTTTTGTAATAATAAACATCCTCAGTTGTGGGAGAACACGGATATGTAATTTTGATTCAAACTAGAGCAGAATTGATGTTTTGTCATAGCTTTTGCTTTTCAATATATCAACACTTTGTTTCAAGTTTTGTATATCACTTTGCTTATGGTTTATGATTACTTTAGCTATCTAAATCAAATGCAGATGATATAATTTTATTACTGTGATCCATATCTTGTCTCTTCCAAATAGATAAAAGACATAACAGTTGTTGATTCATTTTGTGAATGGTAGCTTTGTCTTCTTCATAGATTGAATTGTTATATATAAGTTTTCTGCATAACAGGTTTCCCTTATTGCAGAGATTTATCATCAGAAGATTGTTATGATTTTCTTTTATGTCTTGTTTTTCCTGTAAAACACTTCAAGAAGCAGCATAGCTGATCGTTTACGAGAAGCTTAAGGACTAAACGGTGTGAATTTCTTCCTCCAACCAGCTTAAGAAGTCATCATACACAGGGCAGATTTGGAGCGTTTCCAGGTCAATTAGTTTGTTGTTTGCTGTTTCGATTAAGTAGTTTAATTTAGATATAATCTCAATTAGATTTATATTAGATTGTTTAATTTCAGTAAACATATTAGATTGTTTAATTTCAGTAATGTTTATTTCTTTCATAAATATAAAAATCAAAAAAGAGATTCTTGGCTGTCTTAGGGCAGAGAACACATGAGTTTTGCAGGTTTTAAGTAAATCTGTAGGTTGTTCATAATGTACATTTGTGAATAAGAAATATCATAGATGATAATTAGATATTTGATTTGAGTTATTACAATAGTAATTAGTGAATTGTATAGAATAATTAGTGTTTAGTATATTAGTTCCTTTTCTTTGTTTTATTAGTTTTTAGTTTCCTTTATTTTAGTTAGTTTCTTGTATTCAATTATAGTTTAGTTTTTTTTATTTAGTTTAGTTAGATTACTGAGCTTAGATCAATTCTCTCTTTGGTTTTCATAGAAGACCTTAGAGCGGCCAACGGAGCCGTTAAACTCGTCAGGGTGGTCCATTCCAAACGACTTGGGTTATTTAGACAACCTCGGACCGGTTGCACTCTCCCAGTTGACGGACGGTCAATTTCGCCCATCAACACCAGGGTGCGAGAAGTTCACATTGTGTCTAACTACTAGGGTGCGAACCCTTTCTAAAGAAGAGAAAAAGAAGAATTATCGAAGCTTCTAGAATGGAATCTTCTAGAAGGATGAGATGGCATTCGAATGGTTATCTAAGTACTGGCTTTCCTGATATTTTGGGATCATTCCTATCCAAGTAACTAATTCATTCTCTCTTATATATTGAGGGGATTCTCATGGAAGAGGTTAGCAAGCAAACAAGCAAGAAGCTTATTGGAGAATTAGTCAAATACTGTGTGAAGGACTGAAGCTACAACAGCTAGAGAACCCCAACAAGGTTATCAAAAGTGGTTGATCTTCTTCATACAAGTGAGCAAGTGTGTGTGTCAGAGTCAGGTGCTATCGAAAGGAGGTTTGCAACATCAGGGATTAGGTTGTAATATTTTCTTTCCATCAATATAATACAGTAATATGTCCCTTTCCCATAAAGCTAATGTCACTTTATTGTATAACTCCTTGATCATATACATAGATTAATTGTTGAATATATTGAGTTGTCTTCACTTCGATTGGTTTGTATTGTTGTGGTCTTGACGACACAAGAGCATTGGAGTGAAGCTGGAACAACAAAGACCCAAGGAAGCGATCATAAGGTATGTTCATGATTCTTGCCTCCTAGTTCATTCAATAGTTGAAATCTAGGGAAAGAGTATTATTCTGTCTTGTTTTGTTCTAGATCTAGGTGGATCTAGGGAGATCGGTTTGTGTCCGCACTTACGGATTTATCCAATAACAGGGGGTCGTAAACTGACGAAGCACATGAAAAGTATATGCAAGACTGAAGTGAGACTAATCTAATCTAATGTTTAAGCTATGATTGAAATTGAATCATTAATCTAACACATGACTGAAATATAATCATTAATCTAACACACGAATGGAATTGAATCATTAATCCAGTTGCGTAA
The DNA here is from genome assembly GCA_900067695.1 of Picea abies. Classification (NCBI taxonomy): domain Eukaryota; kingdom Viridiplantae; phylum Streptophyta; class Pinopsida; order Pinales; family Pinaceae; genus Picea; species Picea abies. The sequence continues at coordinate 7,552 of CBVK0101940973.1, forward strand.
ATGAAATTACTCTAAGAATGGGAAATTGCGTAAAGGAATTAATCTAGAAATGTAGAACTACATGAAGGAAAATAAAGTACAACATGTGAGGAGTTAAATAACACAACAACATATGTGAGCTCACTCTAATGAAGCAATCTTATATTAAAATAACCAAATCAATCTTCATAACATAATAATGAAAGCATGAAAACCAAAACCATGAATCAAAGCTAAGAATCCCTTTCTCTTTCAAATCCTAATGACTACTCTAATTTTAATTACATCCTAATTGAATTCTCATGAAGAGAGAGCACTCTCTTTTATACATGAGAGCCTTGAATATAAGATAACCATCTCATTATTACAGATCCACTATTCTCTCAACCTATTTTCCATTATTACAAGATATAATCCCTTTAAATCCTCACAGATCCACTATTCTCTCAACCTATTTTCCATTATTACAAGATATAATCCCTTTAAATCCTCACACATATCTCTCATATATCTTAGATACGATAGTCCAACCAAATCTCCATGATCTTCTCCTTGGAATGGGATTGAATTATCTCCTCAAATATTGAAATGGTGGAGGAAGTATTCGAGAAGTCCTTTGAATTAATATTTCACATATTTCTACACATTACAAAGCTCACACATATTTGAGATATATATGAAAACATTTTGATTTTATAACATTTAATCACAAATTCCTTTTAAATACTAAAATGAATAAAGTGGAGAACAATGAGGTGAAACCCAAGTATATTTATGGAAATGATATCATGAAAGGTTAATGGGGCGATGAAATGTGGAGAATGATGAAGGGAAAGGTGGATGAGAATAGGATATTTCTGAGCCCCAACATACCCCCCAACTTAACTTGTTGCATGTCCTCATGCAACCATGCATGGATCTTCTTAAGAAATTTTGGCATCTGAATATTGGCTTTGAGTGATGATAATGAATGTTTTCCAGGATGGGATTTACATGAGTAACAACTGACATTTTGCGTATGGTTGGTTCTTGTGTGACAACCATGAATATAAAGAATGTTGGTTCTTGTGTTAACAACATTCATTTCGTTATTTGTTCTCTTGCTGTTATGATAATAATTTTCCCATATTTTTACTGGAAAATGTATGCTATCAATGTGCATAAGGAAAACATAACTGAGTATAAGAAAGCCCTTTTTTTTTAATATATTTGTGAATCATGCCAATATGTATATCTGTGCTTATGAAGCAAAGTGCAATAGAGTATCGTTGGAAAGGAAATGTTCATAACTGGTAAATGAGACGAAAAAATGGAATGATGGTAGTGGAAAAGTGGAGTGATGATAGTGAATAAAGTCCCATACACCGCAACTTAACTTGTTGCATGTCATCATGCAACATGGCATAAGTCATAGAAGTGAAAAAGGAAAGGGAACTTAATGAGGGAATTTTCCAAATTATTCATTACTAGCAGTTTGAGGAATTACATGATTAAAGTTTAGAAAATAACATACCTCCACTTACCCAAAATGTTGATGAACTATGCAATAGGAATATGGCTGATGCGACTGCTAGATCATGGAAGATGTCACTGCTGCAGGATCATATGGAAAGTGACTACAGCTGTAGCTACGATTGCTATCGGCTGGAGCAGAGAATGTGAAGTGGAGGGATCTAAACTACTGCTGAATGAATCATGGAAAAGAGAAAGTGTGAAAGTAGAACTGTAGTACTCTCAGATAGCTATAGTCATGCTGCTTCACCCGCTGCTAAACCTGATGGTACAATTCTAATCATGTGAATGAATGTGTTGATTTCGAGCATGAAAATAAGTCATTGGATTACTGACCAATGATGAATGTCGTTAACCAATGCGAGGCAACTCACCATTGATGTCAATGAGTGCCAAGGTACTCGAGTACATCTGGCGAAGTGTGAATGAATGAGCTGAGGTCGAGCCACTTGCAAGATCTAACGATCAAGGGACATTGATGTATTCCCATGATTGTCAGTGAAAGAACTTGCCATTAAGGCATGCAAGCCTCCAGGTACTCAAAATGGACTCTAGTCTATATCCCAGATAAGGTGTTGAGGTCGATGGGGAAATAATTGTTGAAAGGTGGGCCTTAAGGAATCCCACATCAATCAACACGATTTCGGATAAAAAGAGTGGTAGGACTATAAAAGGATCTCAGTAGTAATAGTGTTTATGGCAAGGCAATGTAGTCAGGGAAAGGGAGTTGGATAGTTTTATTGACAAGGCAAGATGAACTGAAAAAGCTAAAGAGATGTATGCGACTCAGAAAGATAGGTGTGTGTGAAGCCATGAAGGATAAGTCAATGGAAAATGGGCTTCAAGACATGGATGATCAATGTGCTATGAAGGAGAAATGAGTGGAAGGCATTCATGACGCAAATAGGTTTATGAAAAGGTTTCTGTGGAACTGCAAATGTCATGATGTTTATGATACAACTGCGACAAGCAGTCAAGAAAGCATGTCCCGTTTCAAAAGTTTTTGTGATTGTTTGAAGATCACTTCAGCAGCAAGATGCGATCGACTGTGCTCCTAAAAAAAAAACTTAGTACAAATCCCGCATGACAACGTGTGAGATGTTCGAAGAAAAATGGAACATGCAGAAAGAAGGACAAATGCTATAAAGTAAAAATAAAAGTCATTTTTATACCTGTTGCCATGGTTGTTGCGTGCACGCTTGGATCAACGTTTATTGCTGGCTAAAGTGACTCCAAGAACCAAGTTAGCATCGATGTAAAAACATTACTCCGACATAGTTTTCAAGAATTGATTAAAATCCATTTACTAAATCTTTTTCTTTTTATATTGTTTCTATGTTATTTATTTTTATAATTTTTTTTTTTTTAATATATTTGACCTAAGATAGATATTTTTGTGTTTTTGTTTTTTTGTTTTTTTTGTTTTTTTACTAAAACAAAACAATGAAAATAAAGTTCTTTTGATTATTTTTTTATTTAAGGATAAACAAACAAAAAATAATTTATATATATATATATATATATATATATATATTATTTTAAACAAACAAATAAAGAAAAAGTAAAAATAATGCAATCCAAATGCTCTTTATGATAAGCAACAACTTTTGTTCCTTCCCCTTGATATACTACCCATCCCATCCAAGCTGTATCAAAGAGGAAGAACAAAAACCATGACAACTAACTAAGTTCCATTGTAATTGCATGGATAGAAGTCAAAAATGTCCGCTCGCCCTCCGTACTCGTTTTGACATTTTGTAAATCGATCACTGTGATGAAATATTGCTTTGTTTTCTGATGAATAGTTTATACGTGTTGTAACATTCCATGCAAACGTATGTTTTAGGAGTACAATAACTCGATAGAAATATGAAGATCTTTGTGGGGATCTTTTTGAGGGCACGAGAAACAATTCCCTGCCAACCTTAATTGCCAATGGGTTTTTCACGTGATAAATAAATTGTATACCACCTCTAAAACAACTAAACATAAAACTTCATGCAAGAAATTAGCATGGCAATAAATACTAGTAATTAATCTATAAGAAATCAATATTTAAGAATTTATGCAATACTAATGATAAAATCGAAAGATAACCTAGGAGATGATAATAGTTACGGTTGGATTCTGAGTTCAACACCTGTACACAAGATGTAAGGAAGACATAACAAGTCAACCATGTAAAATGTCTTCTTTTATTCCTATTCAACGTGTCTTTACCATGCAGGTTCTACGTGATCCAAGGCAGAGCCAAAGTCTTTCCTTATATTCAAAAACACACAAAATCATGTCAATACCCATTTATTCATCTTTGAACAGAGCTGGAGCGAAACTTTCTTGCGACAGATGAGTTTGTAAGACGTGAAAATGGCACAACCTTTGGAATAAGGGATCCCTGGCTTGAGAATTTATGTCCATTGACTATGTGAGATGCTGATCTCGAGAATGCTTGAGCAAGATCCATAACTGAAGAATCTTTCCCATGCCCATACTTACCAGGTACATGAGAGGAATTTTCTAATAGAGATGAAGACAGACTTCTATGTGGTTCACCATTAAATCTTGCAGAATCAGTTGACTTGCGCCAGTTGACATCCTGAGTGTTGTTTCCTACACCTTCACTAGAAACCTCAAAAAGCAATGAACCAGTAGCAGAGTGATATTCATATGACTTGCTCATCAACCCACCATGTGAATTATCTGTAACTTCTAATATTGCAGTTTGAGAAGTAGCATCCAATGGCTTGGTTCGTGGAAGAAGCTTTAACTTGAGCCACATCAAAACATCAGATTGCACATGAACTGAAGCATCTGTGACACTTGTTGTAGAATCATGGTTATTTTCGGTTAATGGTGGTCTGTGGCCATTAAGAGGGTTGGATACATGAACATCTTCTATTGCAAACCTATTTCTGGTAGCTTCATGGTTAGAACTGTGAGTAGCATTGCTCCCCAATTTAAAGTCTTGAATAAAATGTGCTCTTTGCATCCTTGGACTTGAAAGAATCCCTAGAAGTGCTAGATAAATAGTACGATTCCACAACAAATCCACCATGTGGTAACCAATCTGTAGGAGCAAAGTTCACAGCTTTGGGTTTCTACAATGTAGTATAAACAGGAACACGCTTCCTTTCAGGACAGTTGGATAGGCGGATGTTAACTGTGTATAAAGGAACTGTAGATCATGGATATTATGCACACCATGCAGAGAATAAGTTTCAATTTTATATTTACTGGTGGCCATTCATCCTCGTCCGATTCCATCGCAGATGGGCAGGTTGTTGAATGCACAGATCTTTGCAATAATCATATCTTTGTACACACATATCGCCGAATTGAATGTCGTGGCCACCTTATCATGAGTAGATCTCGATTTTGAACCCATATCCATGCCTGGGTACTGACCATTGGCACACCGATGCCATCAACAATGGTTTATCAGAAAAGAGGCAGAAAATTTCATGCTTGGTAGATGATTATTCATTGTTCGAGCGAAGTAATCGCATCATGGAGATTGACTGTCACGATTGATTGATCCTGAGCCTGAGCCTGCGTTCCTACCTTCAATTGCATGTCCAACTACTAGATCACTGCAAAAATATAAGGTTGAAGGAGAGGATTCACGACAATCTAAACAATCATGCACAAAATCTCAACAACCATATAGAATAGTTTTAGTCAAGATCATCACCATCTTTATCGAATCCAAGTGTATCTCGTAAAAAAAAGAAAAGAACAATCAATGAAATCATGGGCATGGAATTTCGGATGCATCTTCTTCGCTTGCTCAGGAGTCGATACTGTCCTAGAATTTTAAATGAGACACCAATGAAAATAGGAGATATAACTGCTAAAGCACCAGGCTTTATCATCTCCTGGAGTGAAGCAGATGCTACTATTGCAACACAACGTGCATAATCTAGTTTCTCTTGATACGTCATTATGCCAGGTCGATCTATAAATTGCCTCCACACTTCCTTTACAACTTCCTGGGCTGTTCGACCAACCACAGAACATGCCCATACACTAAATAGGAAAATTAGCATCGATCCCAATAGACCTCCAAGGAACACCTTTGGAATATCTATATCAACCTGGTTGAAAGTTTGATGAGCATAAGATGATACTTCATCCATATAGGCACTGAATAAAAGAAAAGAAGTTAATGCAGCAGATCCAATTGCAAAGCCTTTGGTGGTGTTCCCAACTGCATCAAGTAGATCTATGATTTCTCTTACAATTTCAGGTTATTGACTCATTTCCACAATTCCACCTGAATTATCATCTATTGGCCCAAACATATCCATTGTCAAAACATATGCTGCAGTACTAAGCATTCCCATAGTAGCTACAACTGTTCCAAAAAGACCACCTATTGGAGTTCCATCCAACTCAACTAGACCTGAAGTTCATCCAAGCCAGAAAGAAGAAATAATTGCCACAATGATAACAAGAACTAGAAGAGTAGTTGATTCCAAACCCAAGCTAACTCCTGCAATAATATTCATCCCATGTCCTGTAGAGCTTGACAATGCCAGTGTCCGTACAGGCTCATACTTGTAATCTGTATAGTATTGAGTGATCCAAACAAAAAGATAGGCTGTTATTATTCCTACTAGCCCACATAGTGCAAAGTGTAACCATGCCGTAGGAGCTTGATTAGTGTAAAGAAGCCAACGTGTAGACCCAATAAATGCAATAATTGCTAAAAATATAGTGATAGAATATCCTTTCTAGAGTATTGCCATGGGATGTTCCATAGGTGACTTGAGACTTGGATCACATGTAGCTCTGATGGAAATTATTCCACATGCAGATACTATCAAATCAAAAGAATGTATAACAAGAGGGAACAGAATAAAACTAGATGGATCTTCGATCTTACATCGCTTATAAGAAATGATTGATCGTAAGAATTATCGATTTCACAAAGAAATCCAGAGTGGCTGCATTTATTCATTAATGGCATCGATTTTTAATTATTTAACGGTGAAATAGCCGAAAGGGATATGTAATAAATCCATTGTCTGATATTCCTCACACGAAATATTTACTCCAGAACTGTTTGTGGTTTGGAATACCATGTGGGGAAAATACTTAGATTTCAGATCGAAACCTAACCATTACAGAACAATTATTTACATGAATCCTTGGCCCATCGACGGAAGAATAAGTTCATCAATTTATAGAAAATTCATTAAGCAATGGACACTCTATCTCTGTATGTGCAGTATGTCTTTAAGTGCCATGCATTTCTTATGCTTTGGCTATTGGGAGAAAATTATGCATGTCTTATTCCAGGTTCTAATTGTTGAGTTCAAAAAGTGAAGGCTAGATATGGTATCGCTACAGGTTTAAGCGTGGCCACAATTTAGTCAATCCCATTCACATTTTCAGATTAATTATTATTTACTTCTCCTCTTGGCTTGAGCACAATGCACCTTAAACGCGCAGATCTACGATGTGAAGACATAAATTATCATGATCATATTGTTTTACTATTGTAGAGTTAATTTCCAGGTTATAGGATAAAGACGGAGGACAAGGTAGCATTGATGCGACTCAAAACTAGAAATAAACCAAACCAAGAAGACACAGTTCAATCGTGGGATGGTTCAACCATTGTTATAGTAAAAATGTCACTGTTTCAGAATGGGATTTACAGTTTCATCGTGGAAAAGCGCAACTCTTATCTTGTGATTTGTAGGCTTATGAAGGCGAGAAAATGCAATTCAATAAGTGGGACACACAGTTTCAGCCATTTGTTTCAGCTTAGAGTCATTGTTTCAGCATGTAAGGACAGTTTCATCCACTGTTTCATCATAGAAACACTCAAAACTTCAACTTACAAAAATGTTTTTTTTTTTTTTTTTTAGCAAATGGAGCAAAAATGATTTGCAAATTAACCATAAAATCGATTACGCATATTGCAAACCATCAATTTCTTTATTCCTGAAATTAATCTAAATCATCCCTATTTTTTGATCCTCGCGATCGCACAAAGTGCGGAGGAGAGCATACTTATTCTAGCAAAGATAAAAAAAACTCGAAAATAAAACCCTACCTACACTACACTAATTAGAAATGAGACATTAGTTACGTATAATTAAAGAGCCAATGTATCCATGCACACAACAGTAATAAAAATATGTTATATTTCAATTTTACAATTGACAGTTGAGAATATGTATGAGCATGCGAAATTAGTTGTTGAAATTGTGAATTAAGAAAATAAGAAGAAAAACTAAATGTATATAACCTAGTACTCGCTTGAAACCATCGTTCAATCATGCTTTTATAGGTGTGTTGTTCCTCGCTCAGATCATGCTGTAACTCCTCTTCATCTTCCTCGATCTCCTGTTCGAATGATTGTTCGTCATCGGATATGCAGGATTCTTCAGATGTTGAATCCTCAATTGTTTCTGGAGGAGTATTTGAATCTTTGATCCTTGTCAAGATCTCCCCTTCCAAGGAAGAGGAGATCCTGATGTCTGCCAGGATCTGAGTGAGTAATTCCAAGCTGACACTCATTGTTAAATCATGTTAAAAAGAAGGATTCTTACAACACCCAAATAAAAAATGAAAAACTTTAAAAAACACTCTTGCTAAAACATAAAAACGATACTCTTCACAGTTGAGGAAATTAAAATGTTCCTGATAGTTGGTCAGGGAGAACATGAGCAGTCTCCATTCAAGTAGTTGTTAAGACCCCTAGAACCAACACATGTAGATCACACTTGCAAAAATTTAAACTAATCTTGTGGAAATTGAAATTTACACTAACTTGCAGAAATTGAAACTAATCTTGCGGAAATTGAAATTTAAATCTAAACTACCCTACATGTCCTTACCCATATGCCACCTCAGAGTTAGGAGTGTGTCTAATCACACTTGCATGAAAAAGAAATTTAAACTACCACACTTGCATGAATTGAAATTTACACTACCCTACATGTCCTTACCTGTATGTCACCTCGGAGTTAGGATCATGTCTAATCACACTTACATGAATTGAAATTTACACTACCCTACATGTCCTTACCCATATGTCACCTTGGAGTTAGGATCATGTCTAATCACACTTGCATGAATTGAAATTTACACTACTCTACATGTCCTTACCCATATGTCACCTCGAAGTTAGGATCATGTCTAATCACACTTGCATGAATTGAAATGAAAAAGAAACTAATACCTCAATCCATTGTGCTTCCCCGGCAATGACGCCAAAATGTTGGGCTCTAAAGATGTCCTAAAAACAACCTCTATACATCAACCAAAGGTAGGCACTGGCACAAGTGTTTTACTTGTTGCCTACATAGGTTCTTACCTTCCGTTTTCAATACCCAACCTCCAGAGATGCAACACCTGTAAAGGAACAACAATCGTAAAGGGAATGGAAGTTATTCTATTCAAAGGAACAACACGGCTTGCAAAAGGAACATCAATTGTTACATTGGGCTGAACTAATGTTGAATTAATTGCATTGTAGTATTTGCCCAACTTATCTAATTTGTCAACTCGGGGGTCATAAACTGATGAAGCACACACAAAGTATATGCAAGATTGAAGTGAGACTAATCTAATCTAATGTTTAAGCTATGACTGAAATTGAATCATTAATCTAACACATGACTGAAATAGAATCATTAATCTAACACATGACTGGAATTGAATCATTAATCTAGTTGCATAAATGAAATTACTCTAAGAATGGGAAATTGCATAAAGGAATTAATCTAGAAATGGAGAACTACATGAAGGAAAAGCAAGTACAACATGTGAGGAGTTAAATAACACAACAACATATGTGAGCTCACTCTAATGAAACAATCTTATACTAAAATAACCAAATCAATCTTCATAACATAATAATGAAAGCATGAAAACCAAAACCATGAATCAAAGCTAAGAATCCCTTTCTCTTTCGAATCCTAATGACTACTCTAATTCTAATTACATCCTAATTGAATTCTCATGAAGAGAGAGCACTCTCTTTTATACATGAGAGCCTTGAAGATAAGATAACCATCTCATTATTGTAGATCCACTATTCTCTCAACCTATTTTCCATTATTACAAGATATAATCCCTTTAAATCCTCACACATATCTCTCATATATCTTAGATACGATATTCCAACCAAATCTCCATGATCTTCTCCTTGGAATGGGCTTGAATTATCTCCTCAAATATTGAAATGGTGGAGGAAGTATTTGAGAAGTCCTTTGAATTAATCCTTCACATATTCCTACACATTACAAAGCTCACACATATTTGAGATATATATGAAAACATGTTGATTTTCTAACATTTAATCACAAATTCCTTTTCAATACTAAAATGAATAAAGTGGAGAACAATGAGGTGAAACCCAAGTATGTTTATGGAAATGATATCATGAAAGTTTAATGGGGCAATGAAATGTGGAGAATGATGAAGGGAAAGGTGGATGAGAATAGGACATTTCTGAGCCCCAACACCACATACCACTAGAAACAACATGATGTATACTATCCATACATGGGTGTTGTATCTGCATGTGCATTGTCCTTCATGTCCAAATACCTTCATCAACCTTGCATCCCAAAACCCATGACTAGGGTTGACATCAATGAAAACAACCAATCTTCCAACAACATGAAGATATAAATAAGAGACAAATATCACTCATAAAAACACACTTTTACATATTGTATATCTATTTTCTTGTGTAAATCTTATTATAAATAATTGTGGATACATCTGAAGTGGAGAACGTCTCAGGTAGCACGAAGGATTGACGACAAAATTCTCGGATTTACAGAAACCCTATTTTTTGGTGCATACGCGGGTTGTCTATGTATAGGGTGCATATACATGAGTTGTCTGTGTATAGGGTGCGTATACATGGGTTGTTTTTATATAGGGAGCGTACATGCTGATAAAATCATGGAAACTTGAGAAGATGAATATGCAAAGGTTCTAGATTTTGAGATCAAGCTCACAATAAGGTCTAAAGTGCTTGGATACATTAGATCCATCCATTGGTTCAAAAGGTATGTCTTATTTATATGAATAGTTGGATTTTGATGTATGCATGAGGAATGGCAATGGATATTTGAGGATTCTCCCTAGAAAGACTAGTGGCTACATATGATCTTCTGCATAAGTTAGATCTATAGAATTAGAGTGTTGGTATGTTCATCATTGATACTTCTTGTGAGGCACATCTTGTATTTCTTGGCATATGGATAAGGGTTTTTATGGTACATGGTTGAGAGATTGTATTTGTGTAGTAGTTGATGTATTGAGAGATTGAATATCAGAAAGGGGTTGATGACTAAGATCATGTGAGGGATATTATACTTGTTCATGATTACACATACCTATATGACACATCACTAGAGAAATACATACTTGCCTTGAGTAAAGGTTATATATGAGGATGCATGCATAAGGTACAGTTACAGTCTAGATACAGTGACATGTTACAGATCTATGTGAATGAAGTTACAGAAGGTCAAAAGTTTTCAAGAAAAGGAAACCCTAGTTTTCAGAAGGCATACACAGGCTGCATAACAGTTTGGTAGCGTACATACATGGCCAACATAACATATAGGGCATGTACATATGCGAGTTGCAACACTACAGGTCATGCATCTATTGTAATTTTTGTAGATACATGTTTAATTTAGGTACAAATTGATTACAGGGCAATTGTATAGATTGGATACAGGTCAGTGGTACAGGTTGTTACAGTTGTACAACAATATATCTCATAGTGAAAGATTGACAGTGGTTCCATCATTCTACTTATACTTCAGGGTGGTTGGATGGGGTAAGGACAGGTGGTTGTAGCCACCTTTCAGTTGTAGCCAGAGAACATAGGGGGTTGTAGCCTCCTTCTGGTTGTAGCCAGAGAATTGGGGAGTTGGAGCTTCCCTCAGGTTGTAGCATGAGAAAATAGGGGGTTGGAGCCTCCTTCCAGTTGCAGTTGGAAAATGAAGGAAGTTGGTGTTTCCAATGAATGTAATTCTTCAAGACATATAAGAAAAAACATTTCGTGGTTTTCTCCCGATTTGGGTTTCCACGTAAAACATTGGTGTACTATGTATGTGTGTGATTGTTCATTTATTATTGCTCATTATTGGATAATAATTCTACATTGATATAACACTTGGACTATTTGGAGAAAAATGATTATAATTATTCTATTACTGATTCACCCCCCTCTCAGTAATTCAACAATTGGTATCAGAGCAGGTTCCTTCAGAAATCAGTTTAACCATTGAAAGGTAGATCATGGAAAGTACCAACTCATATAAAAAAGGAATACCACAGTTTGAAGGATATAAGTATGCTTTTTGGAGCATAAGGATGAAGAAATATATACATGCATAGGGATTTGAAATTTGGCAATCAATTGTAGATGGATACACAGTACCAGCAGTTCCACCAACAAATGAAAAATCAATGAAACTTGGTCAGAATAATTTCAAAGCCACAAATGCACTTTTGAATGGTCTTAGTGATACAATATTCACCAAAGTTGCACTCTGTAAATCCGCTAAAGAGATTTGGGACAAGCTTCGAAATATTTATGAAGGAGATACAAAAGTCAAAGCAGCAAAGCTTCAAACTTACAGAGGTCAGTTCAAACAACTAAAAATGAAGGAATATGAAGATATCACACCCTACTTCTTACGAGTTGATGAAACAGTGAATGCAATCATAGGATTGGGAGAATAATCGAAGAATTTGTAATTGTTCAAAAGGTACTAAGATCTCTTCCTATGATATTCAACTCCAAGATATCAACACTAGAAGAAAGATTGGATCTAAAATCAGTAAGCATGGATGAATTGCATGGAATATTCACAACATATGAAATGAGAACTGAACAGAAAAATCCAGATTTAAAAGAAGCATCCTTCAAAGCATCCAAAAGATCAAAGCAAAATAAAAAGGAACAAGAATATTATAGCAACAACAGTGACGTCTCAGAAGATGATGAAGAAGTGGCCAACTTCGTCAAAAGACTGAACAAGGGAACCAACGATAGGTATAGAGGTAAGCTTCCTTTAATTTGTTTTAATTGTGATGGTATTGGTCATTTTGCTAAAAAATATCCTCATAAGAAAAAGAGAAATGATGAAGGTTACTCAAAAGGAAAACACACATATAAAGGCAAAAGAAATACAAAAAAAGATTTCAAGAAAAGCTTATGCATCAAAGAAGACATCTCATCATCAGATGAAGATGAAATCAGTGACAGTGAGACATGAAGAGTTCTATTCATGTCAGTAAAAGATTCTGACAAAGAAGACTCTGAAGAATAATATGAAGAAGCTGAAGAAGGATATGAAGAAGTCAAAGATGAAATTGAAGAGGCAGAAGTTGAGTATTGAGAAGAATTAATTTGTTCCATAGAAGTTGTCAGAAGAGAAAAGAAGAAAAACAAGAAACTACAAGTAGAACTAGACAAGAAAAAGGACACTCGAGAACTAGAATAGATGATCACAAAACTGAAGGTTCAAATAGAAGAATATAAAAGAATTGAAGAAGCACTCAAAGAACAACTAGAAGAAAAGGACAATATCATTGGAAACTTGGAATGTTAAGAACCAAACATCAATATAGCATAGAAAAACCTCAGGAAAAGTGCTCAATTCCTTGAAAAAGAGATAATTTCTGTAGAAATTTGAATATATAAAGTAGGGAATATAAAATTTGTAAAAAATGAAACTCATATCTATATTGAAGATGCCAGATTACAATACTTTTCTTATTTAAATAAAACTAACTTCCATAAAACCAATTTTGTTCTTGTGCTTTAAGTGCCAAAAAAAATTGAGATTAAAAACATAAAACAAAGTACTAGAAAGTTCATTTATTGAAAGTATATAAAAATGTAACATCCCATTCTGGTGCACTGAGAAAACTTATTCTTTGAGGACACTTGCTCACAAGTGATCCAGACTATTATGATATTAAAACCTTTGTCCTTGATTATGATGTGTTATGTTAGATGACATGATGTTTTACTGCTTTTGACATAGACAAGTGCTATTGAATCAGTTTTACTGAGTGTGCAGGGTTTTGGACCTTAAGGATGTAGAGGCATCGATGGAACCCCTTGGACTCTGGATCGAGTCAGGGAGTGTGCTATTGGGGTTGATTGTTTACTGTGATTTTAGTACATTTGATTTGATGATATGATGTGGACATGTTCTGACACTTTAGTACATTTGATTTGATGATATGATGTGGACATGTTCTGACACGATTGTTGAGATTGCAGGTTGATTATAGCTTGTCAACCAGACTCACATATGGAGTAAAGGGGCCACACACGACTACCAAAGAGGTTGAGGGAGAGGTGTGGACAACATCCCTACCATAGCCTAATAGTACTACCTCCGTGGTTTGAACTGTAGGTTAACGATTACCTAGTTAGAGAGGACCCATGATGTCATGAGGGTAGACTGCGACAGTCACTCGTGATGATTCTAAGGGGTGCGCAATAAGGCGGGGGCCTTATTCCTTAGAGCCCTTAGTCTCCCACAAGTTCAGCTGGTGGAGTGTTGACTCTAGGGGTTATTGATGTCTACCAATCAGTCAAGAAGCGAGTGGCACCCTTGAAGCATGTGGTGCATCCTAAAGGGAACGTCGTGCAAAAGAAACTCTAGAGGCGAGTGGCACCCTTGGAGCACGTAGTGTGTCCTGAAGAGCACATCACATTGATGATGTTAAAGGAACGAACCTAGATGGCCCTAAGACTAATATCTCATAAGAAATTTTAAAACAAATTCCCTAATTAAAATGTCGCCTAGTTCAGAATCTAAGTCCTAAGTCTAAAACTTCTCTAGGGATAAAATTGTGTCTACCTGTAGGAAATTATCTCTCTAAAAAAATAAAATAATAAAGTTTAAAATCAAAACCACTTAAGTGATAATGGTAGAGTTCATAAATTTTTGGGTAAAGAAGAATTTAATTTTTAACTTGTGAAAGTATAAAAAGATATTAAATTAATAATAAAGGAAAAGATTAAATAGTGCAACTGCCATTTTGGCTCTAATAAAAAGGGGAAAGAAGGGAATAATAAAAATTAGGAAAATAAGGAATAGAGGAAACATAATAAGGGAAAGAAATGAACTTATGGTAAAAAGCGAGGTCAACTTAGTAATGAATCTGCAATAAAGAACCTTCGAAATTGAACTAAATTAGCAACATCATGTTAGGGAAAGTATTTAAAACATGTAAGGGAATCTAGGGACACCAAGAATAAAAATAGGAGTAACTCTAGGTGGGTGAGGGAAATAAGACAATTTAATAAATTAAAGTGAATAGTTAATGGAGAAAGGTGGGGGATGAATGACACTTGTACGATAGATAATTTTTAGAAGATTTTCATTAAAACTTAAATTAAAAGCGACTTAGGGAAAGTTTGGAAGTTCTAAAACTCTATAAAAGAGAGGAAGGAGGAGGAAGAGGGGATCGGTTGTTAGTGTAACGTTACGCTGCCGGATTTCCCAGCTCGGATAGGAGTGGTAGCTCGACCTTGCGAGGCGAGCTGGGAGCTAGACGTACCATCTGGATAGTGTGTGGTTCCTTTGCAGCTCGAGGGGATAAGGGGGAAGCAGAGTACCCCTAGCGTTGGCTGGGAGGTACCGGTGAGGTCTCGAAGGTTAGCAAGTGGGAGCGGCACAGAGAGCGCGGACGTCATTCGAAGCGGGCGATCAAGAAAAGGTACGCTCATTTATTTTTAGATTAGAATGCATGAGGACGTAGGTTGGGATCTTGTTGAATTAAATGGTTTAATAGTTAGACAATTATAATTGTATATCGAGTGTAAATTAGTAACTCTACTATTGTATTTCATTACTGGTTAAATACAGAAAAATGCCTAGGACTTCGGCGATTGTGTTTGATGATCACTGTAAGCCCCCCCCCAAAAAAAAAATTGACCCTAGCCTTGCGCTCCTCTCACTGTTCCTTGCATTGTCCTGTGGCCTTACATTCTGTGAATTCACCTTTCTGCATTTCTAGAGTTGACCCTTAACCATTTAGTGACTTTACTATCTTCATTTTTATTAATTCTGCAATCTACCATTTAATGGTTAGTGATTTACCCCTATTTGGAAAGCGTCCTTGAAATGGTGTAGAAAGAGAAGCTACCCTTCTAGACTGCAATTTTGTGTCTTGTGTTAGCATTATGTTTTTTTGTTTTTTTTAACATTATTAGTTGGTTATCTAGATGCTTTGATCTTGATGGTTGTGCTTTTAGTTCTGGGAAGTGTTATCCTTAACCCCTGTGTTAGATTCCTTGCACTTAACCCACATTTAAACTTAAGACCTATAGCGATAGAGGTGTAGATCATTTCAGTCTATGACCAACGCCTTCCGTCTGCGTCGCAGCCCTTGTGAAATTTCCCTTGAGAATGTCTCAAGCAACGGGTGATACCTTCTTGGAATGCGTTGTTCTGACCCCGTTTGCCAGTGAATCTGCATGCACCTATGTTTCTAGTGTACCTGAAATCCCATGAAATCCATGGCTAGCCATCGATATTGGTTACAAAGTTACCTCTTCCAGTGCCCACTTAACCCTTGAGTCTTGTGCACGGTGATAGGTTGCCAACTGTGGTTGAACCCAACATTTGCTTACTACTGGCTACGGGTTACCCTCTTTCGTTCCACCATACCATCACCTTGACCGTCAGATCACTCTTTAGACCTAAATTGTTTGAAGCATGTGAAATTTTGGGTGGGTTCAGTTACGGTCGCATCTGTTCTACATAGCCTGTTCCTCCTACCCTTGTGAGATCATATGAGCTGCCATTAAATGGGATCGCTTGTCCCCCTCTTAGAGTGTTGTTGGGTGCATCCTGATAATGGAAAAGTAGCAGAAATGTTGGAACACCTCCACGCGTATAGCTGGTAAGATGATCCACACGAGAACCGGATATTATTCTTGAATAGAAACACCTGATCGTCACCCACCCAGTTTCGAGCATCATTAGAGATTTTACCACTTTTACCAGTGAGGATAAACGAGAGAATGCCCAAGATTTATGGACAGACCACACCCGTTTGGAAGAAAACTAACCAGTGGTAGAGCTTCTAAGGAAAAGATTTTTTGAGTTATGCAAACTTCATAATTCCTCATTTTGGGGAGGTGAGACAGCGCATGGAATGAGCTGTCAACTCTTGACCTGTTTTAAATGTTATTTTAGAAATAGTCACCCTTTTAAATGCCAGGCTTCAGCACTGGAATTACTTAAATCACTTACCTTTAAGTATCCTATTTATTACTTTCCAGCATGTGTTAGTGTCATTTCAACTCAACATACAGGAATTGCAAAAGTGAACTCACTTTCTCTGATATCCTTCTGCAGTAACTTGGAGTTCCTGGTTAGCATTTATGATAGAATCCTTTGCATTGATTTGCTGGAAAGGACCTTTAGTCTTGGCAGCCAGATAGCAATTAAATGGCAATTTAATTGACCTCAACTTCTTCAATTTAAGAAACTTTTGATATTGATCGCATACAGATTTCTAGATCTTTAGTTTGATGAACAACTTTTGGAAGGTTTCCTGCACCTTAAAGAAATTTAGTTTTCCTTTATTTAACTAATAATGTCCCTTTTCTTCTTTTCATGTAAATAACAATAACCTTCATTTTACTTTTATCTCCCTATTAAGATTATGTTTGTGGTTCAAGATTTTTAGGATTAACACGTTTAAAGTAGTGAGGTGTTATTTTTATTAATTATTAATGATAATAATAACAATTGTTATCACTATTATTATTTTGGGATGAGGAATTTAGTGCAAGGGTGGTTAAGGGGTAAATAATCTATTTGAGGTATTGTTATATATAACCACATGATTATTAGATCTTGATTCGCAAATAGAATACGTATGACCTTAATAACAATTTAATGCAGTTGATTGAGCTAGTACTCTGTTGACACTGTAATTTGAATTTCGCAACTGATTGGTTTTAGGACTAAATTTAAATTATACCTTGAGGTCATTATGCACTTAGACATGCTTGCAGGGTTCGTAGTGGAGGTTGGAATAAACTGTGTTAATTTCCTTACTGGCCTTATTAATTATCATTGTCTTGTAATGTGATTGTTATTCTTGCAAAGTTATTGTAACTTAAAATGAAATGGTGTCGTCATCTTATGGAAATGATATCGTAGTTTTATTGTTATGGAAAAAACTTAAGATGCAAGGTGCTCATTATTTTTTCAAAGTTAATGTGATATAAATGTAATGTGTTTATTATTTCATGGCAGCGTTACTGTAATTTTTATTGTTATTGACAAACATATATGGTGGAATGTCCTTGAATTAAGTACAATAAATTATTTTGAGTTAATAAATGAGGGTTGTTGTTCATTTAAATAATGTTGTACTCGGTTGGTAAACCTTCTGTGTTCTTGGTCTGCTTGTGTCGGGTGGGATGTAGACACCTCCATGTTCCTCAGAATAGTCGCTAGCCCTGAGACCTTAAATGGTTAAAATCGATGGGAACCTAGGCTTGAGCGTTGCTTATGTGTCTTGGATGTCCTAACAATTGCAGGGTAGGATGGGCGGGTAGTCAATCTTACTTATTGTCGATTGATGACCGTTAAATGCATGTAGTTATTTGTTGTGCGTCTTATGTCATCTTGTTGTGTACGTCGTGGTTTGTGTCTTGTTCATCGTTGGGTGGTGACGTAGAGTCAAATGTGTTTGTTTCCCTTGTATATGCGTGCACACACTCTTAAAAGAAAAAAAAATTGCACTTGTTATATGAGGTTTGTCATCCTAACGAGGAGGAACGTTACATATGGTATCAGAGCGGGTTTGACCCATGACCTGGGATCGCTATGGCTTTTGTTGACATGATTTGATTATACTGTTGCTAATCGAGTTGATTGTGTGTGTGCAATTAATCATGGTTAGAGGGTTCCACGGAGGCAGACGATGGGGTGCTAGGGGAGGAGGCACAACGCCCTAGTAGCATCCACGCCAGAGGGGTCTAAGCCCCAGGGAGATGAGCAGGTTCTCGAACAAGAGCAGATAGAAGTTGGTGATGTAGTCAGGATGATGAGATCCTTTCATCGCATGTATGAGGCACTGATCATCCATTTGCACAGAGATGAGGCCAGAGTGTCGACACTCGCTGAGGTTCAGTTGCGCGCACTGGCCGTTACTGGTAGCATTCACCGTGAACTCGAGAAGGAAAAATTTCTCGAGTTCTTTGGTGCCCTGGATGGTGCAGCCGCCGAGGCATGGTTGGAGAACATGGTGATGTGCTTCTCACTCCGCGATTATACCTGCAACATGAAGGTTCACATGGTAGTCTTTCAACTGAAGGGGAGCACTCTTCTATGGTGGAAAATGCTCCTACTATAGCTGAACATGGCCGTTGAAGACATGTCATGGGAACTGTTCGAGGAATGGTTTCGAGAGAGGTACCTTTCAGAGGAGTTCATTGAGTGTCAGCTCAATGAGTTCAACACCTTATGACAGGGAGGTCGTATGGTGCCCGAGTACAAGGCACGTTTTATGGAGCTACTTTGGTATGCTCCACACCTTAACACAGAGAAACTCAAGGTCAACAGGTTCGTATCTAGCCTTAACGACAACCTGCGTGCAAAGGTTAGGATTTTGATGCCTCAAACCTTGCATGATGTCGTCCAGAAGGCCCTCATAGCTGAGGAAGAGCTTATCAGTGGAGGTCAGACCAAGACTCCAGCGAGACCAGCAGGGCAGGGTTCATTTGGAACACTGCAGCACCAGACACCAGCAAGACATACGTCGGGATATCATGGCTTCCAGAGAGGGTCCACTTTCAATACACCCCGGCGACCGTCGCCTCAGCAGTGGACACCTTATCGGGGACCATAGCATCAGCAGCAGCGTTGCCCACAGTAGCAGCAGTTTAGGCCTGTTCAGCAGAATAGACCAGGGTTCCAGGCTGGTGGGTCGTCGTCTTCTACTTCGGGTACCAGGACTACTGTGCTGAAGAAGGGGTATTGGACATGTGGGGAGCCACACTACCAATGCGACTGTCCTGTGGAGAGGACCAGTGTGTCTGAATCAGCTGGACCCACTACAGTGGAAGATATGGGCAAGGCCCATTGGATTCATGCATCGGTGAATAACCGCCAGGAAGAGCACCAGTCAACTGTGCTCGAGACGTAGGTACCATCGTTGAACAGACCCTTAGTGTTTTGATAGATCTCGGTGCTACTGAGAGTTTCATTTTTGGTGCAGCACTAAAAAGGATTAGGGTAATGGTAGTCGAAAAAGATGAGTTTAGCTTCGTAGAGATGGCTTCAGGAGCCAAACAGAAGGTTGGAGGAAAGGTTACAGGATGTGCCCTTAACCTGGGAGAGTTTGTCATGAGGACCAACTTGTACATCACAATCTTAGGATCTTATGATGTCATAATTGGTATGGATTGGTTGGAGTCGCATGAGGCGATACTTAACTGTAAGATGAAACAGTTGAGCTTCATCGATGATGAGGGACAAAGACGTGTGATTGTAGGACGGAACCAGGGAGTTTGTCTGAGGTTCATCTCTTCCTTATAGCTATGGAAGAGTATGCGTAAGGGGTGAAAGATTTATGCATTCCTTGCGCTAAACGAGAAGGGAGTAGCGGAAGGTCTAGAACACCTTCCAGTGGTGAGAGAGTTTGAGGATGTATTTCCAGAGAAGTTACCTGGGATGCCACCGGAAAGAAAATTGGAGTTTACCATAGACCTGAAACTGGGGACAGAATCGATAGCAAGAATGCCTTATAGGATGTCAACCCTAGAGTTGAAAGAGTTGAAAATGAAACTGAAGGAGTTGTTGGACCTAGGACTGATACGTCCTAGTGTGTCACCGTGGGGAGCACCTATTATTTTCATACGAAAGAAGGACAGATTGTGGAGGCTTTGCATGGATTACTGTCAACTGAACAAGGCTACGATCAAGAATCAATATCCCTTACCAAGAATTGATGATCTATTTGATCAAATGAAGGGTGCGATGGTTTTCTCCAAGATCGATTTTCAATTAGGGTATCACTAGTTGTGGATCAAGGAGGATGGAATCCCTAAGACCACCTTTAAGACGATATTTGGACATTACGAGTTTACTGTTTTGTCGTTTGGACTGACAAACGCCCCAGGAGTATTTATGAGTTTGATGAACGGGGTGTTTCGCGAGTACTTGGACAAGTTCGTCCAAGTATTCATTGATAATATTTTGATCTACTCTCGAACGATGGAGGTGCATGATGAACACTTGCGCTTGGTACTACAGTGTCTGCGAGAGCACAAATTGTATGGGAAGTTGTCCAAATGCTCTTTTTATCAATCGAGGATTCAGTACTTATGGCATGTCATCTCCGGCGAAGGTATCATCATGGATCCAGCCAAGGTCGAGGCTATTATGGAATGGCCTGCGCCAACGAATGTCACAGAGGTGCGTAGCTTTATGGGTTTAGCAGGATACTACCGACAGTTTGTTGAGGGATTTTTGAAGATAGCAAATCCGATCATGGAATTGCAGAAGAAAAACAAGAAGTTTGTTCGGACCGAGAAATGTGCTGAAGCATTTCAGAGGCTTAAAGAGTTGTTGACAACAGTGTCGATACTAAAGGTCCCTGACATGGACGCGAACTTCTTGGTATGCACTGATGCATCCAAGGAAGGTTTAGGAAGAGTCTTGATGCAAGATGGATGAGTGATTGCTTACATTTCGAGGAAACTGAGAAGGCATGGGGAGAACTATGCGACACATGATTTGGAGTTATTAGCCATCATATATGCCTTGAAGGTTTGGAGACACTACCTTGTTGGATAAAAATTTGAGCTAAAAACTGATCATTGTGGACTACAACACATTTTTATGCAAAGTGACCTGAATGCGTGACAACAGCGTTGGTCAGAATTGCTTAGCGAGTACGACGTTGAGATTACTTACATAAAAGGAACAGTGAAATGAGTGGCGGCTGCTTTGAGTTGGAGGTCGCGCATCTTTTCGGTGTTGCCTCTTCAGACAAATCTAAGTGAGAAGAATATCACTTTACATTGTGACCATGATTGGTACAATGAGGTCGAGGTTTTTATCGGACAAAACACAATGATGGTACCACGATATGAGGGATATTCATTTGATAGCGATCGGTTATTAAGGTTTAAAAGTCGGATTTACATATCGCCAAATGATGAGTTGAGGATGTTGATCCTTAGCGAGGCTCATAGAGCAGTTTACATGGCTCACCCGGGAGTCGCGAAGATCAGGGCAGATCTTAAACCCTTATTCTTCTGGAGGGGAATGCAGGCCAACATAGTCAACTATCTGGCCAGATGTCTAGAGTGTTAGCAGGTAAAGGCTAAACATAGATACTCAGTAGGATTATTTCAACCACATGCTATCCCAGAATCAAAATGGAGGTTATTTCGATGGATTTTATTGTTGGATTGCCACTGACGGCAAGGAGACACGACTCGATTTTTGTAGTAGTAGACACTCTAATGAAGAGTGCTCACTTTATTCCTGTGTGTACGACATATCAGGCACTTGAAATAGCTAGATTTTTCATCAGCGAGATTGTGAGACTGCATGGCATGCCTAAGAGGATTATATCTGATCGAGAATCGATGTTTACTGGACGATTCTGGACAAGTTTCCAAGAGGCCTTGGGAACCCAACTTAAATTTAGTACTACGTATCACCCAGAGAATGATGGAAAGATTGAACGAACCAACCAAACCTTGGAAGACATGTTGCGCATGTACGTGATGGACCAACAAAAGCATTGGGAGGAATTCTTGCCACTAGTAGAGTTCTCTTACAACAACAGTTACCAGAGCACCATTAAAATGGCGCCTTTCGAGTTTCTTTACGGGCGACTGTGTCGGATGCCCTTGAGTTGGGATTGGCTTGAGGATAGGGTCCTAGTGGGACCAGAAGCGATCCAAGAAATGGAAGAGAAAATGAAAACCATAAGACAAAGGATTAAAGAAGCACAGGATCGACATAAGAGTTATGTCGATGCGCACCAAGTCGACCATAGTTATGAGGTCGGTGATCCAGTCTTCTTGCAAGTTAAACCTCATAAGAGTTCGATCAAGCTTGGAAAGGAAGCTAAAATCTATCCTAGGTTCATGGGACCTTTCAAGATTGTGGAGAGAAAGGGGCCCGTGGCCTATCGACTAGCCTTGCCCGATTCTTTAAGGTTTATGCACAATGTTTTTCATGTATCTGTTTTGAGACAATATATCAGTGATCCTACACATGTGATTGACATGAGTTCCTTGCAGGTATCAGACGAGGGAGAACTCATGGCTGAGTCGGTCTGCATATTAGATCATCATGTTCGACAATTATGACGTTGAACGATAGATTAGGTCAAGGTCCAGTGGGACAATTATAGTTCTCACTCGGCGACCTGGGAGGACGCATATGATATGCGCCAGTTGTTTCCATTTTTGTTTTATTGATAGACTTATGATACTGTGATACACGTATTTCATATTTTATACTATGAAACTTCGGGATGAAGTTTAGACCAAGAGGGGGTGTACGTAACATCCCGCTCTGGCACATTGAAAAAACTTATTCTTTGAAGACACTTGCTCGCAAGTGATCCAGACTATTATGATGCATTATGTTAGATGACATGATGTTTTACTGCTTTGACATAGACTAATGCTATTGACTAAGTTTTACTGAGTGTGTAGGGTTTTGGACCTTGAGGAGGTAGAGGCATCGACGGAACCCCTTGGACTCCAGATCGAGTCAGGGAGTGTGCTATTGGGGTTGATTGTTTACTATGATTTTAGTACATTTGATTTGATGATATGATGTGGACATGTTCTGACACGATTGTTGATGATGCAGGCTGACGATAGCTTGCCGACCAGACTCACATATGGAGTAAAGGGGCCACACACGACTACCAGAGAGGTTGAGGGAGAGGTGTGGACAGTATCCCTGCCACATCCTACTAGCACTCCCGCCGTGGTTCGAACTATAGGTTAACAATTACCTATTTCGAGAGGACCCACGATGCCGCAAGGGCAGACTGCGACATTCGCTCGCGATGATTCTAAGGGGAACGCAATAAGGCGGGGGTATTATTCCTTAGATCCCTTAGTCTCCCACAAGTTCACTTGGCGGAGTGTTGACTCTAGGGGTTATTGATGTCTACCAATCAGTCAAGAAGTGAGTGGCACCCTTGGAGCACGTGGTGCATCCTGAAGGGCATGTCGCACAAAAGAAACACTAGAGGTAAGTGGCATGCTTGGAGCACGTAGTGTGTCCTGAAGGGCACGTCACATTGATGATGTTAAAGGAACGAACCTAGATGGCCCTAAGACTAATATCTCATAAGAAATTTTAAAATGACTCCCCTAATTAAAATGTTGCCTAGTTTAGAATATAAGTCCTAAGTCTAAAACTTCTCTAGGGATAAAATTGTGTCTACCCGTAGGAAATTATCTCTCTAAAAAATAAAATAATAAAGTTTAAAATAAAAACCACTTAAGTGATAATGGTAGACTTCATAAATTTTTGGGTAAAGAAGAATTTAATTTTTAACTTTTGAAAGTATAAAAAGATATTAAATTAATATTAAAAGGAAAATATTAAATAGCGCAACTACCATTTGGCTCTAATACAAAGGGGAAAGAAGGGAATAACAAAAATTAGGAAACTAAGGAATGGAGGAAACATAATAAGGGAAAGAAAGGAACTTCTGGTAAAAAGCGAGGTCAACTTAGTAACGAATCTACAATAAAGAACCTTCTAAATTGAACTAAATTAACATCATGTTAGGGAAAGTATTTAAAACTTGTAAGGGAATCTAGGGACATCTAGGAGTAAAAATAGGAGTAACTCTAGGTGGGTGAGGGAAATAAGACAATTTAATAAATTAAAGAGAATAGTTAATGGACAAAGGTGGGGGATGAATGACACTTGTACGATAGAGAATTTTTAGAAGATTTTCATTAAAACTTAAATTAAAAGAGACTTAGGGAAATTTTGGAAGTTCTAAAACTCTATAAAAGAGAGGAAGGAGGAGGAAGAGGGGATCGACTGTTAGCGTAAAATTACGCTGTCGGATATGTGACTTGACTGATTACTTGTGGGGAGTTGGGATTTCCCAGCTTAGATTGGAGTGGTAGCTTGGCCTTGCGAGGGGATTTTGGAGCTAGATGTACCATCTGGATAGTGTGTGTCCACTTTGCGGCTCGGGGGGCTAAGGGGAAAGCAGAGTACCCCTAGCGTTGGCTGGGAGGTACTGGTGAAGTCTTGAAGGTTGGCAAGCAAGAGTGGCACGGAGAGCGCAGACGTCATTTGAAGCGGGCGATCAGGCAAAGGTACACTCATTGACTTTTAGATTAGAATGCATGAGGACATAGGTTGGGATCTTATTGAATTAAACATGGTTTAATACTTCGACAATTATAATTGTGTACCGAGTGTAAATTAGTAACTCTACTGTTGTATTTCGGTACTGGTTAAATACAGAAAAATGCCTAGGACTTTGGCAATTGTGTTAGATGATCACTGTAAACCCAAAAAAAATAAAAAAATCTGACCCTAGCCTTGCGCTCCTCTCACTGTTCCTTGCATTGTCTCGTGGCCTTACATTATGTGAATTCACCTTTCTGCATTTATGGAGTTGACCCTTAACCATTCAGTGACTTTACTATCTGCATTTTGATTAATTCTGCAATCTACCATTTAATGGTTAGTGATTTACCCCTATTTGGAAAGCGTCCTTGACATGGTGTAGAAAGAGAAACTACCCTTCTGGACTAGAATTTTGTGTCTTGTGTTAGCATCATGTATTGTTTTTATTTTTACATTATCAGCTGGTTATCTAGATCCTTTGATCTTGATGGCAACACTTTTAGTTCTAGGCAGTGTTATCCTTAACCCCTGTGTTAGATTCCTTGCACTTAACCTGCATTTAAACTTAAGACCTATAGCAATAGAGGTGTAGATCATTTCAGTCTGTGACCAACGCCTTCTAGTCTACGTCGTAGCCCTTGTAAAATTTCCCTTGAGCGTGTCTCAAGCAATGGGTGATACCTTCTTGGAATGCATTGTTCTGACCCCGTTTGCCAGTGAATCCGCATGCACCTACATTTCTAGTGTACCTGAAAGCCCACGAAGTCCATGGCTGGCCATCGATCTTGGTTACAACATTACCTCTTCCAACACCCACTTAACCCTTGAGTCTCATGCACGGTGATAGTTTTCCAACTGTGGTTGAACCCAGCGTTTGCATGCTACTAGCCGCGGGTTACCCTCTTCTGTTTCACCATACCATCACCTTGACTGTCAGATCACTCTTTAGACCTAAATTGTTTGAAGCATGTGAAATTTTGGGTGGTTTCAATTTACGGTCACGTCTGTTCTACGTAGCCTGTTCCTCCTACCCTTGTGAGATCATGCGAGCTGCCATTAAATGCGATCACTTGTACCCCTCTTAGAGTGTTGTTGGGTGCATCCTGATGTTGGAAAACTAGTAGAAATGTTGGAACACCTCCATGCGTATAGCTGGTAAGCTGCTCCACACCAGAACCAGATATTATTCTTGAATAGAAACACCTGATCGTCACCCGCCTAGTTTTGAGCATCATTAGAGACTTTACCACTTTTACTAGTGAGGCTAAACCAGCGCATGCCCAGGATTTATGGACAAACCACACCCGTTTGGAAGAAAACTGACCAGTGGTAGAGATTCAAGGAAAATATTTTTTGAGTTATGCAAACTTCATAATTCCTCATTTTTGGGAGGTGAGACAGTGCATGGATTGAGCTGTCAACTCTTGACCTGTTTTAAATGTTATTTTAGAAACAGTCGGCCTTTTAAATGCCAGGCTTCAGCACTGGAATTACTTAAATCACTTACCTTTAAGTATCCTATTTATTACTTTTGAGCATGTGTTAGTGTCATTTCAACTCGACATAGAGAAATTGCAAAAGCGAAGTCACTTTCTCTGATATCCTTCCGCAGTAACTTAGAGTTCCCGATTAGCATTTATCATAGCATCCTTTGCATTGATTTGTTGGAAAGGACCTTTAGTCTTAACAACCAGATAGCAATTAAATGGCAATTTAATTGACCTCAACTTCTTCAATTTAAGCAACTTTTGATATTGATCGCA
>CBVK0101940974.1:0-15877 GCA_900067695.1 Picea abies
TATCATTTCCCTAGCTTGTTTGTCCAATGGTTTACGGGAAATTGGGTAAACCACCACGGTATTCTGACTGTCTAGGGGAAATGGGACATTACAGTCCTCCCTGCCCAAATTTGCTTGTCCTCAAGCAACTTCAAACCTGTAAGTTGTAACACCTGCTCGTTTTCCCAAGTAGCATCCTCCACCGGTAGATCCTTCCATTTCACTAGAAACTCCTTGACCACCCTGTTACGAAGCTTCCTCTCCCGGACCTGTAAAATCTCCTCGGGGATTGTGGCCAACTGCCCCTCGTCATCCAAAGGGGGTAACTCCTATGAGGCAACCACCTGTTGTCCTATTACCCGCTTAAGGCAAGATATGTGAAACACATTGTGAATCTTGCTCCCCTCAGGTAGCTCCAGCTCGTATGCAACTTGCCCCACCTTTCGAGTTATCCTATAGGGCCCATAGTAGCGAGGTTTGAGCTTCTCAGCCCCCTTCTATTTCAATGAAGATTGTCGGTATGGCTGTAATCGCAGGAACACTAAATCTCCCACCTCGAATGAGTGCTCCATCCTGTGCCTGTCCGCATACATCTTCTGCTGATCCTGGGCCACCCTCATGTTTTCCTTCAATGCTCTCAGAATATCCTGACTGTCCTGTATCCAATCTCTAGCCTTCAGTGCCCTACTGTCACCGAATACAACGTCTGCAAAAGTCATGGCCTCGTAACTGTAGAGTGCCCGAAAAGGGGTCATGCCAATGGACATGTGATGGGTGGTATTGTAACAGTACTCCCCCAGGTGTAACCACTTCACCTAGGCTCTCTGCTGCCTAGAAATGTAGTTCCGCAAATAACCTTCCACCCATTTTTTCATGACCTTTGTCTGTCCATCAGTCTGCGGGTGGTAACTAGTGCTCGGTGTCAACTCGGTACCTACCAACCTGAAAAGCTCCTGCCAAAAGCCTCCCATGAACTTCTTGTCTCTACCACTGACGATGGTTTTGGGAAATCCATGCAAACGGAAAATCTCTCTGAAGAATAGCTCAGCCACCTCTGCTGCTGAATAGTCCAAAGGAATAGTGAAGAAGTGGGCAAACTTGGTGAGTCTATCCACCACGACATAAATGCAATCCTTCCCCTACACCCTGGGTAACCCGGTGATGAAATCCACGGAGATACTTTCCCATTTCTGATCTGGAATGGGCAATGGCTGTAATAATCCGGCCGGATGGGTGTGCTCCACCTTGTTTCGCTAGCAAACTCCGCACTCCTGAACGTGCTTCAGTATGTCTCCCTTGAGGTTCTTCCAAGTGAACCTCTCTCGGACCTGCCTGTAATTCTTTAGGAACCCCTAGTGTCCTGCTAACGGTGAGTCATGTGCTGCCTGCATGATCTTCTGCCTGATGTGCGAACCTGGCACCAAATAAATTCGGTCTTTGTAGTAGATGACATCATCCACCACTCTGTACCTGTCATCTGTAACCTGTCCATCCAAAACCTCGCAAGAAAACTTGTTTTTGGAATACTCTACCAGTAGGAGACTCTTCCAGTCTTCTGATATGTCCATCAAGGATAGAGTAGGGGGCATCCTAGAAAAGGCGTCGACTACCACATTGTTCTTCCCCTTCACGTACTCAATCTCAAAATCGTAGGCCTGGATCTTACTCACCCACTTTTGTTGTCTATCATTTAGTTCCTTCTGTTACAAGAAGAATCGAAGGTTGTTGTGATTCGTCTTGACCTTGAACCTGTTGCCAACTAGATAGTGACGGAATTTGGCCAATGCATGCATGATGGCCAACACTTCTTTGTCATATATAGAGTAGAGACTCTCGTAATCTCTAAGATTTCGACTCTCGAAAGCTATGGGATGATTCCTCTGCATAAGCACGGCTCCAATACCTACACCTGATGCATCACACTCCAACACGAAGGGTTGGGTAAAGTCCGGAAAAGATAAGACCGGGCACGAACTCATGATCTCCTTCATCCTGTGGAAGACTGCCTGTGCCTCATCTATCCACTCAAAGGCCCCCTTCTTGGTCAAATCCATCAGTGGGGCGGTCAACTGAGAAAATCCTTTCACATACCTCTGGTAGTAAGTGCACAAGCCCATGAAGCTTTTTAATTCTGTAGTGTTCCTTGGCGGAGGCCAATCACGAATCGCTTGGATCTTGTCCCAGTGTACCTGCACTCCCTGAGCACCAATCACATTCCCCAAATAGAGCATCTCCGTCAACCCAAACTCACATTTGGACAACTTCGCATACAACTCTTGTTTGTCCAATATGCCCAACACCTCATCTAGATGTTGGAGGTGTTCCTCCTGTTAGCGTCGGAAGTCACTCCTGGATTGCTTGCAGGAGCAAAGCCCGACACCCATCAGTTTAATGTCACGATTTGTTTATAAAGGGGTGATCAAATGGAGATAAAGGCTCGAGGAGATATCACTCTAACTCGGGGACTGGGTTTGGTATGTAAAGAACAAGGGAGGTCTAGAATCCTAACTTCAGCTAGTGGGTTGATTCAAAGATGATCAGGTGGAAGACTTAGTAAGAAAGGTGAACAAACAACTCTAGGCAGCAGGCTTTCGGCAGTTTGCAAAAGAAAGACTCTGAATGCAAGATCCTCTTGGTTCAGGGTCTCAAGAAACTGAAAGGGGACTTGATTGGATCCTCCAATTCCAAGTCACTCAGCGCTGGGAAAAACACAGGAACTAATTAGAGATAGTCCAACTATTACAGTGATCCATTACAACATCATCCTATAATAGCTACAGCTCGACTGGATCCTCCAATTCCGAGCTGCTCTAACACAGTATAACAAAGATGTAAAGAAACTGGCATTCATAAGGAAAGAAGTCTCAGAAGTCTAGAAATAACCAGAAAACAGTGCTTCATTAAAGTTTTACAACCAGGAGCTCTGCTCAACCATCGATCCTTTACAAAATACAACAACTGAGTCTATATACTCAGAAAAAATCTCCTCACAGAGGCGTGCCCAGTCACCCAAGGCTTGGTGTCACTTCACTTCAGTCAAACTCGTACTGATATCTTCTTTTAAGCGCCATCTTAACTGCGCATGGCTCCTGCGAGGAGGGTAGCTGATCCATTAAGTGCTGGGCTAGCGTGCGCAGACTTCTCTGTCGAGCTGAGGACTTCGGCATGGTATCTTTGAGAAAATCGATGCACAGGACTTTCTCGAGCAAGTGGTTCGCCAGACCCTCCATCCCCTGCAATTAATGAGTGAGGCAAGGTTTCAACCACCCTCTCTCTTCTTCATTCACTCCGAGCAGGTACTGGGGTTGAGATCGAGTTGAAATGGCACTTGGAGAACACAGTGATCCCTTCTGTAGCTAAACCCGGCGCTTCGGCCTCCTGCGCAGTTCTTTCTATCACCCCCAAGTGACCACGGGCTGTGACCCTGTGCCTATCTTCAAAGGCGCTTTTGGCATTTCACGTTTCGCGGCTAGGAGGAGCTAATCCTTGCTGATTGAAGTTGCGAGGGGCGAGGAGGCGAGGAGCCTAATCGTGCACCACGCGTCCGCTTCAGATGGACGGCTGAGAACTTCTCGTCAATGCTGTGGGCCCAGGCTCTAGACGTCCTCGGCACTTCGCGACTCGCGGCTGGAAGAGGCTAGTTCTTCTTCTTTAAAGTTGAGAGGGGCGAGGAGGCGATGGAGCCCAATCGCGCACCACGTGTCCCTCAGAGATCTGACGGCTTTGAACTCACCCGATACCCTTGTGGGCCTGGGTCCGAATGCTCTCGGTGCTTCGCGACTCGCGAAGCCTAACACCAATACTTTGAGACTTCTCTCGGCGAGATCCCGAGGCTTCGTGCCACCTGTATTCCACTCGCCGACTCTGCTATGGCCCCCACTGCCTCCAGCTGTCGGGGTATCGCTCCTCGCAATCTCACGATCCCCACGCTCAAATTCTCGAGCCTTTTCTTGCAAGGCCCCGATACGCGATCCCACGTGCGGATCCAACGACTCTCCTCGATCCAGATCCAACGGTTATTCACCTTCTCGCTTCTCGAATCCTCGCAACTTGGGATACCCAATGTTTGGACCTTTACCCTGCAAAATCCCGAGTTCGCAAGATCATCGATCTTGGATGATGCCGACAACACTTTGCCCACTCGTTTGACTTGCTGATTGAAATCGAAATCCTTCTGCTGCTGTGTTCGGGCGCATCTCGTGTAACTTGCAGACCCGAATGCTTTCGAGCCCAAGACAAGAATTATCGCTAACATTAGGCTCCATGGGGGATAGAGTCGTCCCTGTGATGCTCTAAGAACTCCTTCTGCATTTCTAGTCACCTTTTTGTTGGGCTATGGAGTCAAGCTCGAAACAACCTGCTAAAAATACATGTCGATAAGTAAAAACAAACAAATAAACATACGTGCTCAAAGGAGCTTATTTATGCACAGTTTAATACTAATATACTTTGTACATGAGGCTAGGTGAAAGAAAATTTCCACCATAACCAATCAAGTAACCTCCTGAATGGAAGCTCCTTCCTTCTGTCGATGATTTCAAATAGGTGGTGTAACCATGAGAGCAGAATGGTTACGCTCTTCAACTCCTCCTTACAGGCTGGAGTTGAGATGAAATAGGGCGGCTCCAAAGCATAAGGGAAATGCCACTCCATGTATTCACTGACAGGGTCATCAAATGAGTGGCCAATTCCAGGAAATTGGCGACAGACGACCTCTTCTGCTACACAGTTGTTCACCTGCGGCCGAATATCTCTAATAAGCACAAGCGGGTGAAAAACTGAAAAGGGCTCGCTGATCTCAGGTGGTGGTTGCTCACTGACTGGCTCTGCCCATTCTGTAAACTGCATCTTCGACTGCTCCTCCGGTTCTTCTGGTGCCTCTTCTTGGCTCTCCCAAGGGTCAGAGTCGTAATCATCATAGATAGGACCTGTGGGAAAGCTCTGCTTTTCAAATGGCTGCTCAGGGGGGCTGATTTCCTCACATTGTCTTTCATTTGTGAATAGAGGAGAAGGCTCTGCATTCTTCTCTTGGAAGTTCTGGGTGTCCAGCTCAGAACCTGATTCATAGCTATCATATGCGGGCTAGCTGCTACCCAGGTCATCAATCTATGATGTGGGGCTCTGCTGCTTCTCAACTAAATAGTCGTTAAAGCTGGGTGAGCACCAGACTTCTTCATCTTGCAAAAAAGGAATGATCTCCAGATCCTCCTTTCCAATCTCAAATGTAAATACATCATGGGAAATCTCGTGAAGAAAAAGAGAACAGTCCTCTTCCCCAACTACCACTTCATCGTTTTGTTCTGAGACAGCGAGCTCATCAGGGACATATGTTAATGTGCTTACGGGATCTTCAATATTCTCCTCGAGAGAGCCATCTAGAACATCTTCCTCAGAGACTGGAAAATCCTCCCCATTGTCCTCAGATTTTAACCTTGCATGTTGGGCGATGAGAGATATCATTAGTTCACTCAGAGAAACTTCCTACCCCAGTCTTCTATCCTTACAGTCCTCATCAGACATAATCATATATGGGAGGATTTCTTCTTCTTGGCTCTCCCATGGGTCAGATTTATAATGACCATAAACAGGTCCCGTGGGAAAGCTTTTTTCATAATCGCCCTCAGTAGAGCTGCTAAGGGCCTCTGCTTCAAAGGATGGGAAATCCTCAGCGTATTGTTCAGCTTCCCACCTGTCCAGTTGGGCAGAGAGAGATTTTATCAATTCCATAACTTCGCCCGAAGCAGACGAATGGGAAGGAGAAATGACTGATTCCTGATCCAGGTCATCAGGATCCTCCCCACAGCTTACGTCTGAAACAACTTTCTCTTGTATAGATTTGTGGTATCCCTCACAACAATTATGACAAATTAACTCAGGGGAATACAGCCTCTGACAATAGGCGGTGAAAGCTGCGTGGAATTCACCGAGTGAAGAAATGCTAGCAGGGGGTAAAGAATGATACCATTTACGCGCATCCCCTGCTAACGAGAACATGAACATTTTTAGTAATACATCCTCATGATGTATCTCCCACTGATGCATGAGTTCATGAAACTCGCTGAGGTGCTGAGCAGGGTTGTCCTCTTCACGCTCTCTAAATATGGGCAAATAATCGCCCCATTCATCCATAGAGGGGACAACATTAGGAAAACCAGGAATAGCAGAAAAATTAAATGGAGAAAACCTTCGAGCCAGGATTTCCTCCATATCGAACCAGTGGAGTCGCTAATTGATCCTCGAATCATGGAGTCACCAGGTGAAATATGTGCAGCTTCGAATGTGTCTGGTCCTTGTTCACCATCAAAGACCAGATCTTAACATTATCGTTACCCTAGGAAACTTCTCGGGTTGAGAAAGCAGCCGCTGAAACCTTCTCGAGAAAGCTCCTTCGGGTCAGCTTTTAGGTGTGCCAACAGTGACCACAACTGAAATAGTAAAGTGGAAACAATGGAGTCGCCACAGTGGAGTCGCCAGGTGCACAGTAGCAATCTGAATAATTCTGATTTCTGATGCACCTTCAGAATCAGTTGATCGTTGTCGTTCTACCCAGGGAAAATCTTCAACTTCGTCCCCAGCAATGGCGCCAGAAATGTTAGGGTCGGAAGTCACTCCTGGATTGCTTGCAGGAGCAGAGCCCAACACCCATCAGTTTAATGTCACGATTTGTTTATAAAGGGGTGATCAAATGGAGATAAAGGCTCGAGGAGATATCACTCTAACTCGAGGACTGGGTCTGGTATGTAAAGAACAAGGGAGGTCTGGAATCCTAACTTCAGCCAGTGGGTTGATTCAAAGATGATCAGGTGGAAGACTTAGTAAGAAAGATGAACAAACAACTCTAGGCAGCAGGCTTTCGGCAGTTTGCAGAAGAAAGACTCTGAATGCAAGATCCTCTTGGTTTAGGGTCTCAAGAAACTGAAAGGGGACTTGACTGGATCCTCCAATTCCAAGTCACTCAACGCTAGGAAAAACACAGGAACTAATTAGAGACAGTGCAACTATTACAGTGATCCATTACAACATCATCCTATAATAGCTACAGCTCGACTGGATCCTCCAATTCCGAGCTGCTCTAACACAATATAACAAAGATGTAAAGAAACTGGCATTCATAAGGCAAGAAGTCTCAAAAGTCTAGAAATAACCAGAAAACAGTGCTTCATTAAAGTTTTACAACCGGGAGCTCTGCTCAACCATCGATCCTTTACAAAATACAACAACTGAGTCTATATACTCATAAAAAATCTCCTCACAGAGGCGTGCCCAGTCACCCAAGGCTTGGTGTCACTTCACTTCAGTCAAACTCGTACTGATATCTTCTTTTAAGCACGATCTTAACTGCGCATGGCTCCTGCGAGGAGGGTAGCTGATCCATTAAGTGTTGGGCTAGCGTGCGCAGACTTCTCTGTCGAGCTGAGGACTTCGGCATGGCGTCTTTGAGAAAATCGATGCACAGGACTTTCTCGAGCAGGTGGTTCGCCAGACCCTCCATCCCTTGCAATTAATGAGTGAGGCGAGATTTCAACCACCCTCTCTCTTCTTCATTCACTCCGAGCAGGTACTGGGGTTGAGATCGAGTTGAAATGGCACTTGGAGAAGACAGTGATCCCTTCTGCAACTAAACCTGACGCTTCAGCCTCCTGCACAGTTCTTTCTATCACCCCCAAGTGACCACGGGCTGTGATCCTGTGCCTATCTTCAAAGGCGCTTTTGGCATTTCGCGTTTCGCGGCTGGGAGGAGCTAATCCTTGCTGATTGAAGTTGCGAGGGGCGAGGAGGGGAGGAGCCTAATCGCACACCACGCATCCACTTCAGATGGACGGCTGAGATCTTCTCGTCAATGCTGTAGGCCCAGGCTCTAGACGTCCTCGGCACTTCGCGACTCGCGGCTGGAAGAGGCTAGTTCTTCTTCTTTAAAGTTGCGAGGGGCGAGGAGGCGATGGAGCCCAATCGCGCACCACGTGTCCCTCATAGATCTAACGACTTTGAACTCACCCGATACCCTTATGGGCCCGGGTCCGAATGCTCTCGGTGCTTCGTGACTCGTGAAGCCTAACACCAATACTTTGAGACTTCTCGCGGCGAGATCCCAAGGCTTCGTGCCACCTGTATTCCACTCGTCGACTCTGCTATGGCCCCCACTGCCTCCAACTATCGGGGTATTTCTCCTTGCAATCTCGCGATCCCCGCGCTCAAATTCTTGAGCCTTTTCTTGCGAGGCCCCGATACGCGATCCCACGTGCGGATCCAACAGCTCTCCTCGATCCAGATCCAACGGTTATTCACCTTCTCGCTTCTCGCGTCCTCGCGACTTGGGATACCCAATGTTTGGGCCTTTACCCTGCGAACTCTCGAGTTCACGAGATCATCGATCTTGGATGATGCCGACGACACTTTGCCCTCTCGCTTGACTTGCTGATTGAAATCGAAATCCTTCCATTGCTGTGTTCGGGCGCATCTCGTGTAACTTGCAGACCTGAATGCTTTTGAGCCCAAGACAAGAATGATCTCTAACACCTCCCAAGTGCAGCTGTAGACCAAAATGTCATCAAAGAAAACCAACAAATGCTTCCTGAGCTGCTTGCTAAACGTATGGTTCATACAGGACTGAAATGTGGCCGGGGCGTTGGTTAGCCCAAAAGGCATCACCAAGAACTCGTAGTGCCCAAAGTGGCACCTGAAAGTTGTCTTGTACTCATCCCCTTCTCACATCCTGATCTGATGATAGCCCGACCGTAGATCAATCTTCGAAAAATATTTGGCCCCTCTCAACTCATCCATCAACTCATCAATCCGGGGTATAGGGTACCTGTTCTTGATGGTCCTCTTGTTGAGGGCTCGGTAATCAATGCACATTCTGAGGGTCCCATCCTTCTTCTTTACCAGCACTACAGAAGAAGCGAAAGGACTCGAGCTCGTTTTGATGTGACCCATTGCCAGTAGCTCCTTGATGGTCTTTTCGATCTCATCCTTATAGGCCTTGGGGTGCCTATACGAGGTGGTAATCATTGCTCCTGTGCCCTCCTCTAACTCGATGGTGTGCTCAAAGCCCCTGTTTGGAGGCCTACCTGGAGGTATATCACCAAAGACCTTCCAGTGCTTCTCAAGCAAGGCCTTTATCTCTCTCAAAAAGTTGGGCTCCCCACCCTCAGGCTTTTGTACTGAAATCTGAAACTCTGCAACCCATGCAATGTCGTCCTGCCTCATCACTGCCTCCATCTTCTTTGCGGTCACTACCTTGGGAGGGTAAGTGTTCATGCCCCTCAAAACCACTCTCCTGCCATTCTGTCCCTGGAACTCCATCTCCATGTTCTGGTAGTTGGTGGTGTACTTCCCTAGGGAGTATAACCATTGAAATCCCAATACCACATTGGTGTCGGGCACCTTCACCACGAAGAAATCATCGGTAATGGTGTAGTTCCCAAGGCTCAATGTCATCTGTGGGACGTATCTGGTACAGTTTAGGGTGTTCTCCCCTGGTATGATCACTGAAAATCCCTCAAAGGCTTCAATGGTAATTCCCTTCCTCTCTACCAATGAGGCATCGATAAAATTGTGGGATGCCCCACCATCCACCAATACCATCACTCTGTGTCCCTATACTCCTCCCCTCATCCTGAAGGTATGAAACCTGGGGATCCCTGGGAGTGATGCTATAGTCCCTTGCTTCTCCATCGATGCCTGCTCTGCCTCTGCCATCGGTGGGTCCTCCTCCTACCCCTGTTCTCCTATCTCCTCATCCTCCCCACTATCTGAGAAGACCTCTATGTAGTGTGCCTTGGCCTTGCCTGCACACCTGTGACCTGGTACCCATGGTTCCTGGCAACTGAAGCACAGCTTCCTCCTCCTTAGATCCTGCCTGGTAGCATCATCCATCCTATTCCTACCTGTCCACTCCCTCTGTGGCTGTCCCGCCCAGTCTCTCTCCTGCTGTCCTGTGCCATCCCTCTATGGTGGTCCCCTGTCATTGAACTTCATGGGGAAGTTCAGTCTCGGGGTGAATTTGGGCTTGGGTACTGACTCCTGTAGGTCTCTAGCCCTGCTAACTGCATCCTGTAGTGAAGTAGGCTTGTAAGCCTTCACCCATCCTCGTAGTGGCTCGGTTAGCCCCTCTGTGAACAACATCACCAAACGGGCTTCGGAGATATCGGTGACCATAACTGATATCCTCTGGAAATCTGATATATATGCATCCGCCGACCCAGTTTGTTTCAACTGTGCCAAGTCCTTGAAAGACAACTCGGGGTCTCTCCTATCAAATCTGTGCACCAGTCTCCCTGTAAACTCAGCATAGGTGACAATATGGGCATGTCCCAGAGTGGACATCCTGTGGTACCACCAGTCTTGTGCCTCACCCTCCAAGTGCAATGTCGCCAACTTAATGGCATCGGTCTCTGCCATGGGGTTCAACTAGAAGTAGGTGTCGAGCTTCTGCACCCAAGCTCGTGCAGTGCACTTTGACGTCCCATCGAAGTATGGTAAAGTGAGCTTGCCCACTGTGCGCTGTAACTCGTAGCTCTGCGTGGGACCCCTGTTGAAGAACCTCGGCCTGTTTCTCCCCTTGAAGCTACAAAACTCAGCAAAAGTCATAGCTTCTCTCAAATCTAGATCCATGGCCTTACACTCCTGAAAATATGCTGCTAATGGCTCGTCCTGCTCTACCTTCCCTCCTGTGCCTATCTCCGGTGGTCCTAAGAACTTCGGCATGGTAGATCTAGGAATCTCACTGTAGTTGTGAGGGCATTTCTGAGGGCTGGTCTTGGAAGTGATCACCTCAACATGAGGTTTGTGTGTGTTTCCCCCTTCTTCCATCTGCCCTCTCTTGCTGCTCTCCCCTCTTTCTTCACCATGCTTTCTCCCTAGAGCATAACCTATGATCCTGCCCATGAAATCTCGGGTCTCTCTCTGGCCCTCTGCAATATCCTATAAGGCTTTCATAAGCCCTTTGATCAAACCATCCTCTCTGTCCTCTGGCAGATTTGCATTGTTTCCTGGAGTGTCCCCCATTTCTTCTTCTCTACCTTCTACACTTCTATACCTTCTGCGCCTATAAGTGATGTTTTTCAGCCCTTCCTCAGTCATCAATGTCGCCCACAGCTGGCCAAGAACATGCTCTGATACCACTGAAATATTCTAGGTTGTAAAGTTTGGGAAAAAACCTCCTGGTTTTGGTGTTGGACTTTCGTCAAACACTTTTCATGCTTCTGTATTTATAGCTGTCGGTGAAATTTTAATCGGACAACAATGTATTCCTTGGTTTTGTTTGTTGTTTAGTGGTTTTCTAGACCCTTATAGCTCCCCAATGAAGTGCCAATGGTCGTATTTTAATATTGAACAAAACCCATAAAAATAATGACCAAACATTCACATTTAAATGAGCATATTAATGAAACTCTTGCTGATTTTATTGATTATCATGGATGAGCCAACTACAATCAAAATGGGACTGAAATACCTCTCAACAGTGATGATAATGTTTGCCGTAGAAGATGGAATCTTCACAGCTCACACAGCCACAATAAAATTGGCACAAAACTGTCCCACGAACTGATGATGGATGGCGGCTCCTGTGCTTATTGTTCTGATGTTGGATTAATTGATATGGCAGCCCAAACTCTGAGATAAACCCCTTGACAATGCAAAGGACAACCAACCAAAAGGAGGTCGACCAACAAGAGTCTCCTCTTGCCAACTCGTGCAACACCAAATGAGGAAACGCAACTCTGAAATGGAGGCTCGACCAGCCAAAAAGGGACACGCAGCACCAAGGAGAATCCACCAGTAGTGACCCCCAATGATTATCACGCTCAAACAAAAGACTCACGACTTGAATGCTAGGAAAACTTGGCTCCAGTAGATCACACGCTGTTGAGAAATAGAAGATGCGTTTGGCTCAAGGAAAAATGCCCAATATCTCCCACGTGCCACAGGAGATTGACTTCTCTCTTACCAAATCTGCAATGAAACCTTTCTTCAATGAAACTCTCCGAATCACAATGCCGATGTCTGCGAATGAAAAGCATGAATTGCTTCTCCGATCTTCAGCTAGGAAGGTATTGTTTCAACCTCGAAACTAAATTTTCTATCAAAGGGTTTCGAAACCCTCGTCTCAAGCTCGCAAGCTTTCTCCAAAACAATTTTCTCAAAATGAATAATCAATAATGCCTCTCCATCCCTCCACCATCCTTTTTGTCCTTCAATTTTTCTTTTTCTCCATTAAAATATTCAATTAATTATTAATTGGAGAGAAATACCCTCAAAGAGGGGTTTAATATTAATAAACTCACTTTTCCTAAGTTTCACTTTATAATTCGAAAGTGACTTTACCAATATCATTTCCCTAGCTTGTTCGTCTAATGGTTTACAGGAAATTGGATAAACCACCACGATATTCTGACTGTCTAGGGGAAATGGGACATTACAATGTTATAGATACCCAACAATTTTGAACAAGAAACCTAGGTCATGACTGGGGTCTTTGATAAATATTTCTTTGATGATGATCTAATAAAACTAAATGAAAATAAGCTTAAGAGCTGAGCCATTATTTTAATTTTCCTTGAGAGGTTGTCAATAGAGAAGGGAACATTTACAAGTGGCATGTTGACCATTGGGAAGCCATAGGTTGAAACATTTGTGTAGCTCTCCATAAAGAAGAAGAAACTAAAGGAATTTTTTGGGATGGAGTATGGATGATTACATGAGGTCATGCTTATGTACAACATTGGTTTAAACACTTTGACTCATACTTTTCCTCTCAGCGTAAATATCCTCTCTTGTTGGAATTTCCTAGGCTGCTAGCACATTTTCATGCACATATTGGGAAGTTTGTTTCGGCTTGTTATCATACAAACTCACACTTATAGATATAAAGTATGAAATCTCAAGGGTGGCCCAGTGTAACCAAGAGGGGTGTCACTATCACCTCACGAGCCCTCTTTCACTTCAGGCTAACTCTTCTTTGGCTCAAGGGGATTTCCTTGGATTAAGATTGCTACGACTTGGGTAATGAAGCTCAAGATGATGTGAAGAGTGAGTCTAAGAAAAATGGGTTCGGTAAGCTTTAAGGTAGTAAAGGAAGGTGGTTGGAGGTCGGGAGATCAATGTCTTTTCAATGGGCATATGGAGTCAAGGAGAGTAACCTCGAGGGAGAGTAGAATCAAGGGAAGACTCAAAAATTAAGATCTAGGGGGATATACCATCATAATCCCTATGTCTAATTCTCTAGGAAAACATGATTAGGGGGATGTACAATTACAATTCCTAATCCATTCCTATGTCTTCCAATAAGGGATCCAGGTGGAAACTAGGTTAAACCCTAGGGGAATGTACCATCACAATCCCTAGGCCTTTGAACTATCCAAAGATAAAGTCTAGGGGGATAAACAATCTTAACCCCTAGACTAGAGCTTGAATTATTCAAGAAGGTTTAAGATGAATGATGTAAGGGAAGGGGATAAACAATCTCAATCCTTTCTTAGGGTTTATAACAAGATGAGCCAAGGATACAAGATAACATGCAACTATTAACCATCTAATAGAGCATCCACCAAGATATACCATGAAACAACACATAAACTAGAAAATAACACTTACTAAACCAAGTCGCTATGAATGAGGAAACCCTAGTTTCAGAGATCATCTAAAAAAACAAGAGAAACATTCACAAAATCATCCATCCACAAAATTCCTTAATCCTCCATCCAAGACATCAATCCAAGACCAAACTGCTCAAGAAATTTTAGAAAATTTCAAACCTCTTAAGGGATATCTCCATCAAGTTGTAATGATCAAATAAGAGGAAGTGCAGGTCTATTTATAGAGGAGGTGCTCTACTTCCTTTTACATTAAACTATTAGTTTCTCAGCCAAAATCCCCTATTCTATCTTATGGAGGGGTGAAAGGCCCTCTTCAATAATTAAAGAATCTAAAATATACAAAAATAGGGCCTTTCCCGCCACATGTACAACAAATACGGGGAAAAATCCCTCAAAGTTGAAACACATCATAAAAAAAAGGTTATTTTCCCTCTCAACATAAATATCCTCTCTTGGTAGAATTTCCTAGGCTGCCAGCATATTTGCGTGCACATATTGGGAAGTTTGTTTACGCTTTCTGTTGACTTTTTGTATGCAATAAGAGAGGTTTTCACTCAATGCAACTTGTTATCACACAAGTTGTATGTTGGGAAAGCCAAGAAGTTCAATGGTTGCCAAGAAGTTCAAGCACCTGTAGATGATGATAGTACCTGGCCAAGACACAAGAAAAATCAACTGTATGAGATATATCTCAAGTGGACAAGCAAGTTAAGCTTGCTTCCCCTTATTGCAGCAGTAAACAAATAAGCAAGTAATCCAACCAAAAGTTCACCAATTAGCAACACAATGAAAATAAAGGGTTACTAGCAAATTTCCGTGGTCAAATTGCAAGTTAAAGTCAAGCAAAGAAGATGTTTTTTCTGCAGCCCCAATGGCTGTAGATTTTAATGAGTTATAGCTCTAATAATACCAAGCCAATCAAGATGCCTTAGTGGCCTTGACAAATTTTTAGCATGCAGAAAAGTTTCCAACTTAAACAATTTCAATATCTCGTCTTAACACATTTACCAATGCAAACATTTTATTTCTCCAATGCAAAAAGTCAGATTAGTGCCTTTAGAATTTGGGTGAATGGAGTCCTTAAAACATAAGTTAGATCGACAAATACCCTAGGGGCGTAAATCCTCTTACTCCCTAGGGTATGTGAACCAACTTCAAAGTAGATTCAAGGAGGGTGTACAACCTTTTACTCCTCCAAGATACTTTGTAATAAAAGACTTGTAAATTAGTAAATGACAAGAAATTGATGGAGGGTGTATGTGATTATACTCCTCATAGGGGTTTTTTTAATCCAACAATATAATGAAATAAGAAAGAAGAATGCATGTTTTCCTTACCAAACAAGAAGATTGCAAGATCAAACCCTAGTTTCACCAAGATAAAACAATCCACAAGCAAGAACAAGAACTTCCAAGAGGTGCGCACCACTTAGCCTCATCCACTCACCAAGAGATAACACCAAAACTC
The DNA here is from genome assembly GCA_900067695.1 of Picea abies. NCBI lineage: Eukaryota > Viridiplantae > Streptophyta > Pinopsida > Pinales > Pinaceae > Picea > Picea abies. The sequence continues at coordinate 15,045 of CBVK0101940974.1, forward strand.
ATTTTCAAGGGAGAGAGATACCAAAAATGCTCAATTCTAGTGAAACTTTTAGTCATTAGTCTTCTCACCATGGGAGAGCTATATGAAAAATGAAATAGAGATGATCTCTATTTATACAAATCCTCTAACATAGTTTGTCTAGAAAAATTAGGGTAAAACACAAGATAAGGGGTCAACAACCCTTATCTTTACCCCTTTACAAAAATAATATTATTTAATTCATACTTTGTACATAAAAGAAACCCTAGAAACATGACGTCACCCTTCTTTTGGGCAACTTTTGGCTTTTTTGGTCAAGTCATTGAGTTGGTGAAGGGAACACTAGGCCTCCAATGGCCAAATCCTTCTTCAACCAAAACCTTTCTTCCACGATCCATGTGCCTCTTCTTCAAAATGTGCCAAGTGTCCATCATCACCACCAAACCCTATCCCTAGGTGACGTCAAGCCCCCAAAAGGTGGCATTTTTCCCCTTTCAAGCAAGTTGTTTGGCATGTAAGGGGTGGGAAAGATCCTCCAAGGTGTCCTGTAGGCCTCCAAAGGCATGTCATCATCATTTGGAGTGTGGGCCCTTGGAATCCAACCTGTGGGCTTCAAGCCCCATGGAAGCCCAAGCTAGGCTTGTTCTTCCAAAATATTCCACCAGCTAGGTCCTGAAAGACAAATGGATATTCCCTCCAAGGATCTCAAGTCAAATGCATCATGATAAGTAAATCATGTTGATTTTTCACAGTGTTTTCTCACCCTGCAATTTATCCCAATCCCGGTTTCAGTCTCTCCTTATCACTCCAAAATGTTTAATGCCCTTTCCCAATATTAATGAAATTTGCAAACA
>CBVK0101940976.1:0-23099 GCA_900067695.1 Picea abies
CCGATACGCGATCCCACGTGCGGATCCAACGGCTCTCCTCGATCCAGATCCAACAGTTATTCACCTTCTCGCTTCTCGCGTCCTCGCGAGTTGGGATACCCAATGTTTGGGCCTTTGCCTTGCGAACTCCCGAGTTCGCGAGATCATCGACCTTGGATGATGCCGACGACACTTTGCCCGCTCGCTTGACCCGCTACTTTGAAAAAAACAAGAATTCTCCCGAGCTACGCTTGATCATTTCGTGCAACTTGCAGACCCGAATGCTCTCAAGCTCATGACAAGAATTATCACTAACACTTTGTAATCAAAATTGTTAACGACAAATCAGACCCCATGCTTGGCCCACGAGTCTACAAATACCTTGTTCTTGTAGAAAAACATACATAGGGCAAACCAACATATCTTTCAAAGCCTGGCTCAAAGAACACATTGCTAACACAAACCACAACCAAATCCGCAAGTTAGCTATTGTCGAACACTCTTTCAAATCTAATCACCTAATTTGTTTTGACCAAACCAAAATTATGGCATCATTTCCCTATTACTCCTCTCGTATCATTCGCGAGGCCCTCGAGATTGAAAAACACCCTAATAAATTCAATCATGAAGATGTCTACAAGCTCATCTAATCATGGAAACCTCTTATTCAAAACCTAGATCACTAATACCCGTATCTAGTCATTGTTAATCTTAATAGTCGACCCTTCTCTTTTCCTCTATTATTGATAATTCTCTTTCATCCCTTCATTCTTATCAAGACTTATTCTTCCATTACTCTTTTAATTTTTTTCCTTTAATCATGTTCCAGGCTAACTCTCTTCCAGGTTTTCAGTTATCATTATCCTCGCCTTCAATTTAGGGTTTAATCTCATTTTTTCTTTTCACCTTTTTCTAATGGCGGTGTCTAACTGTTCTACGTTTTGTCCCTTTTCGTCAGAATTCGACGACATAAATCTGCACGAAATCACAATGTTTTGATATTTAAATTGTATTTATGAATGCATAAATGGATTCAACGTGCTGAAAAACCTGGGGCACTAAATTTATACAAAATTAACCACTCAAATCTGCAAATCCAACAATTTCTTGTCGGATTTCGAGCAAAATTAAACATAAAATATCCCATGAAAAGGGCCAAAATGTAGAACAATTAGACTACAAATTTTCTAATTCCTTGTCTCATTTCTCCTTTCTCCTTCCCCGTCAATTATTTGATTATTGATTATATCCCTCTCTTAATCAAAATCTATCAAGTGGATATTAATTTAATTTTAAATTATTTTATTTTATTCTTATTCGCAATGTTCATTTATTGACTAATTCCATCTCTTAGTCATAATCTATTTATAGCATCCATTTGATCTTTAATTTAATTTAATTAATTTTATTTTCCCCCTTTTTCACAACGTTCCTTTACTAATAGTTAATTATTTTAACCCGCTATATATATTCTCCAGCTTAATCACAAAGCTTTTACTGTCTATGATGATGGGTGAAGTGTCCACTCAAAACTTTGAAAATTTCAAAAACATTTGTACAATTTATTTCCAGAAATTCTTTAACAAATATGATTTTATTCAAAACTTAAAAAAATAAATTAACTCTCTATCCATTTGATATAATTGGATAGTGGTCTTCCAAGTCGTATTTGTTAAAATTGTGATGAATGGAAGCTAATGGCAGTGTATCAAGTGTATGTTGCTTACAAAACAATCACTTTTTTTCCACTACCGTAGATATAATTATGAATATTAATTTGGCATAAAGAAACTTAGTAGCAAAGTTCATAATTAACAACTTTGTATCAAAGTTTAGGATATGATTGGTCTCCATTTCTAACATAATAACATCAAAATAGTTTTATAATGTAAACCAACAATCTTGTAAAGTCCTCCATTTCTAACATAACAAGGGAGGTTGCAGTGCAACAAGTCCCTGCTTTATGTGGAAGGAGTTGGAAGGAGTTTGTATTGGATTGATGAGTATAGGTTAGTTCTTAAAGTCTCAGCCGAGAAGAGCGTGAGATGCAATAGTCATGGTCCTTGCAGCCGTTTTCTATCCAATCACATGGAGTTTCTCCATGGCATCCCATGCAAAACACTCTGCGTTAATTCAAAGATGACATAATACACTCGATTGATTGAGTGTGATGCACTTTGACTATATCAAATTGCAAAAGATATGGTAGTATTATTTCCTCTAAAAATTCCCCTCCCTACTTTCTTTGTTTTCTCTCCTCATCCACCACCCCCACCCACAATGACCTTATTATTATTCACATCAAGTTATATCATTCCCTTCACAATTACCTTATGTATTTTCACATCAAGTTTTGCATATTGTATTTTTTCAATTATCAATTGGAACTCTCTGGAAGAATGGCATTGGAATTGTGTGCTTAAAGACAACATTTCCATAAAAAAAAAATAATGGAAAATTTCATGATGACACTAATACAACTTTATATGGTTATGAATAAGATGTTACTTCGATGAAAAAACGATGCAAGAGATGCATAATTGATTCATTCAACACAAAATTGACACCAAAATGGCGCAAAACAGGGTAAGATATTTTTTAATAATTTTAAGTGTTGTGACTATGAAACAAAGATGACGCATAAAAAGACATAAACTCAATGAAAATAACATGACATGAAAGCCAATGCATGCTAGGAAAAAGACCCAATTAGAGGGCTAGAGGGCCATAACAATGCTACAACACTATATAGTAGCAATGTGTCTATAAACATAAAAATCAATTTTTAGTTATTATGTTGAAAAAAAAAAACTTTAAGATATTGGCCAAAATTAATTCATCATTACTTTGTTGGAAAAAAAAAACTTTAACATATTAACCTCATCCATATTGACTAATTTAATTCATAATTACTACAATGAAAAAAAACTTTAAAGTGTAGACTTCATTTGAGGTTGACTAAAGTTAATTCATGGTTATTATGGACATCATTCATGTTGCCGAAAATGAATTCTTAATTATCTTATTTAAAAATATTTAATGAGTTTATGTCGAAGTTATTTATACCAAAATTTGAAAATTTTGATCAATCATTTAATAAATTGAATTGTAAATCATATTAATCCCTTGAGCATAATAAAAGCAACAAGAAAGGGGTGGTAGGTGGTGGGGGGTGGGTCATTCATGGTCCCGATGGAAAAGCGATCTTACATTTTGTATGGGGTCTTGGTTTCACATCAAATAACCAAGCAAAAGTCTTAGCAGTCTATGTGGGGATAAAACTTGTTAGTGCAAACAAAGATTCGAGCATCATTGTCATAGGAGTCTCGGAGTTGATTATCAAATGTTTGTGCAAGCTCAACAAAAGCACTCATCCCAATCTTCATAGGATATACCAAAGGATTGAAACTGAGGAGCATAATTTCCATTCAGTTGAATACTACCACATAATTCGTTAGCACAATGGTGAGGTCGATTTATTAACCAAGGAAGCTAGGCAATCAGAGCAAGGTCTTCTAAGTTCCATTGGAAACGTATCCATCCATCATCTACCTTGGGTTTATGCAATTTCAAAAAAAAAAATGTTCGATGTGACCTTTCATCTCATAATCATTGAATTCATGCATATGGGTGGGCACCTTGCCTCCACTTCTCCTCTCTCTCAAATGCATCGAGGCACTTGGCACATGTATCGTTGTTCTCTCATGTCATCCTTTATTTTCCATGTAGCTCCCTCCTTGCCCACATATGGGATTTGTCCTCCACATTTCGTCACCCTGCGTCATTGGAGAAGTCTTAGTTGTTCTTCTAGGTGCTCCCGCATGGGTTATTTCCTATGGTTCTTTGGTTAGGTCTCACAGAATCTTGAATTTCCATCCTTCAGGTACATATCCCTCAATTTCATCGTGTGACCACACATGGGAACCTTTCTAGAGTAATTAAATACTTCCCTTGGCTCGACCTTCAACACATTCAGACGTTTGCTGAGTATTTGGATTTCCTCCCATCACCTCTAGTTCTAGAGTATTATCCTCCCCTATTCATGCAATTGTAACACCTCAATCTATTTATGCATGCAACCTCCAATGCAACATTGAAGCCAACCTCTTTGTCAGTGTTCTTCCTACGAGATGGAAAGATTGAAGGGGAAATTGTGGCTACAATAGCAGGAATTATCTTCCTTGCACGAATCAAATGTAAAGTTGGAGAAACCAATCCAGGACAATGAGTAGAAGAGGGATAAGGAATTGGCAATCTTCCCGAGGAAAGTTAGCAGGAAAACATAACAAATTCACTCTCACAACAAGGTAATTTGAGAGGCAATGCAAGGCCATAACCAATAGCAAGCATCGGCTTCTTTGGCAGGCTCCCAGGCTTCATGTGAAGTCAACCAAGATCTGCAATATCAACCACGTTGCATCAAGAGTGAAGATCCTCGGGAAGAGGTGGACACCGACCTTAAGCTCAACTAATTCCATGTCTCATGCTATGAAAAATAGTTTTTTTTTGTTACACTCTTATGTTAGAGTATACACTCAGAAATATAATATTTCTTTTGTACCTAAATTACTAAACATAGAGCATACGAGGCTAACCTTCTCTTGTATCTTGTTGGAGGCCTCTCGAAAGCTTGATTTTTTTTGTAAACATTGGTTGTTTCAAAATTGTTGCAGTCCCCTTTTATAATATAATCATATCAGTATTTGTTAAAAATAAATAAATAAAAGAAACAAGAAAAAAATACAAACCATTACCAGTTTTCAAAACAAGAGGGTAGTGTCTCGGATGGGGTGCCACCTAGCCCAGCATGTTAATGAGCCACCTGGACATTGGCGTACCCTCCAAACACACTGCCCCTTGCCCAAGACATAGCATTTACTCATGCATTCTCCTCCATGGTCTCGTTCCCATGCTTAACATTATGTCATAGGTCTCGTTGATGGTTAGCACAACAAGCTCTGGTACAATCGAGGTAAATGTTATTTATGTTGTTGTTGTGGCTCTTTTATGGGATCTGGACTTCACCATTATTCAATTTAAATCACCTTTGTGGTATTGTGCTTTCACATCTCCTCTCATTAGCAAGCATAGTCTCACTTCATTTTGTCCCTCACATGTTTTCAATCTCATTTGACTCCCCGTATAGGTTCATCCCCTTCCTCACTGCACCATGCCTCCTGAACGAGGTAAACCTTATCGGGGTTTGATATCCTCTCACATTCCCATAGGTCATCTCCCATCAATTTATCCCTCCTCCAGCGTCTCTGATTCTATGGCCAACCAACACAAGGAGGAGGCTTGGGGATTTGTTATTGTGGAAGAGGAAATTCCACCAGAACAACACTAGGAAAACATGGAAGCCCATGCTTTGCCTCTAGTAAGACGTTCCCCACTTGAGGTTGTGGTGCCTTTGGCTCACAATAATGTTATAGGAAGCAATTCACATATTCCAACGAGCGATTCTAGTGGGACTCAAGTAGAGAATTCTCCACGTCGGTTATCTAATGACCAACTTCAGTTAATCTTTGAGATTCGCTCGGACATTGTGGAACATCATTACCACTATGAGATGATGGAACGTAGGTTGGTAACTCTCCTAGACTTGTTATTAGGACAACAAACATTTCAACATTGTCCAGTTTTCTCTCGTCGGTGTGCATGCACTCCAGCCGAGCCAGTTCCTCCTCGTGATGTTGGAAACAACGGTCAATCTAGTGTTTAATTTATCAATAAAATCATGTTGTTTTTTTTATCTCTTATTTATAGTCTGTGTAGTTTTCAAGCTAGATTTTAATCTAGAAAAACAATGTATCTTATCCGACATTGTTAGACATTTTACTTATAGCCCTTGGGGCATACTTCTAATGATATATGGGACCTTGTGCTGGAACTAGTTTCCATTTTTGGTAGTCCAAGCACTAGGATATATGACATGTATTTGGCTCTAGGCTTTTTGAAGGTAATATAAAACTTCTAACTTACAAAAAAAAACAAGAGGGTAGTGTATAAATCATTACACTAAAAGGGTCTCTTGTCCCATAAACAAGGGAGTCTCATACATCGATTTGGTATCTAGTTAGGTTGTGACCAAAAATTGGATTATTGTTATTATGTCATTGACAAAATCAAGATTATTATTATTATTATTATTATTATTATGTCATACTAAATTTTATTGGGAATGTTTAAATAACTATTTAGCATGGTGTGAGTTAAAAAGTGGACAAACTCAACCTTCCCGACTAGTATATTTGTTTTTTTTGGTGAGGCAAAGTTACACCTTGATCCACCCTTTTTTTTGAAATTCTGACTATTTGGGTCTTCTTAAAATGAGTTAAAACCTCGTGGGAAAAGTTCTATGGTCAAAGTTCTCATGGTGGAACTATAACTTCAACAAAATTCCTACTGGATCTAGAGAATAATTTCAATTAAAACTGGTTGAGTTTGTCCACTTTTTAACTTACTCCATTTAGCACTATATATACTAAAAGAGGAGGTTTTTTGTTTAATGTGAGGAGAATTGTGCCTCTACGCCAAAGTAAAGAAAGCATACTCTTCCCATAACCAATCAACCATTATGTTAGTAGGAGGCCAACTATCCTTTGTAGACACTCCCATTAACATAAAAGTCATGCTATATTGAGGTAAATATGTTTTTTTTCTTTTTTTATTCTAAAAAAGGACTTTATGTTTCTATATATGAATAGAAAAAGTACATTCGCGCCAAAGAGGGCCTGCCATAGAAAAAAACCAGAACCCTTCTTTAGTGAATATCTAAAAGAGGCATGCAAGGGATTCTTTGCTAGGGGTTGCCAAAATATGAGCCCCCTCATTGTTACAAAAGAGAAACTATACGTCATTATCCAGTTTGAAACATTCCATACAAACCCCTTAAGCTGAGGCAAAAGGGGGGGCAAAATCATAATTATCCAAAAGTACTTAAGAATAAGGATGACAAAACAAGTGTGCAAGGAAAAACCAGAGAACAAAGATCAAAACCCGATACATTGATATTTGTGCTCCTCGGGGTATTCCATATGTTCATTTCCTTTGTCGACCTTGCCATCCGCACCATTTGTGTCCTCCTCCTCCTCGATCTAAATTGAGCGGGCACATGATCTTAGAGGGTTTAGGTGTTGGGGCTCATGCCTGACTCGGAATTTGATTCCGAACTGCGAGTGATAGAAGAGGTTAAATTTGTCGTCAAGTATCTCAATCGTTTGGAGGGTTCTGTCATTATCTTTTTTGACCTTTTCCACGGCCTGGGTAACCATATATTTCAATATCCAATACATTTCCACCAATTGAAAATATGCATTTTCCCTAGTGCGGGTATATTTAGGGTCATCCACCCAGTACTGCACTTCACTTTCTATATTTTTGTCTAAGGTTGAGTGGCGTTGGCGCCTAACTACTTCTTCAATGCCCACAAAATGTTGCCTTTCCTTCTCTGTACTCACATGCTTGAAGCACATCTCGTTTGTCCATGTTGCTCGAGCCGCCCTTGAATGGGTTCTTGGGACATTTGAAGATGAGGGTTTCGATTGTTTTCCTTTCTTCCCTGCACCCTTTCTGGCCATGGCTCTAAAAATCCTAATTTCCATTTCCTCAAAGTGTGTATCCTTATTGTTTCTGAGGTCAGTCTGGACCCGAGCCCCGCTACCTATGATTAAATGGAAAGAGCACCACGGAGGAGTCTTGACATTCTTTGGCCACCTCTGACGCTTCCAATTCTCAGACATGGTCTTCTTTCTATTCTTGGGGCATCGGGTCTTAACCAATTTATTTACCAAACTGGTAGGCCCGTAGAGGGTAGCAATCCCAAGGTCACGATGTCCTTTCCTCTTTGCAATGAATCGATCCATTATGCCTGCCACATGGATCACCCAGGAGAAGGTTGTACATGTTGTCCTTTCGCCTTGCTTCTCGTAACTACCATATTTATGAATATCTTTCTCCATATGAACCTTACGCAAGCTCCCATTATTTTTCCTCACCTTCCTATGATGACAATACTCTTCCTCAATCTGCAATAATATGCCTCATTCCTTCCAGTATTTTGCTAACGTATTGATCTGTGTGTTGCATGAGAAGCTTCGACCCATCCAACCATCCTCTCTATTACTCATCAAATTACTACAAAAAGTTGGTTTGGCCAATATGAAAGTCGAACCTTTATAAGGAATGATCCTTCTCGTCTCGTCGAGTGCTCGTGGCATCAAAATCGATAGTTTTTTCCTCTGTCTCGTCATGGGACCTAGTGGCTTGCTCTAATTTGCCTGTTGGGTCCTGATCTCTCATCCTTTTGATTTTTGTCCCAATGTCTTTTTTTAGCTCCCCACCTATTATCTTCTCCTAATCCCGACTCATCATGTTCCTTCTCATGTCTTTTTCATTTAGTCTTGTGACTTCTTTGACCCAAGTGGATATTGTTGGCCACCCACCTATTCCAATTGGCTCCTCTTGACAGTTTTTAGTTCAGCATGTTCTTTTGTACTTATTTGTAATTGTGGGTTCTACACTTCTAGGGTTGTCTAAATCCCTACACATCTACCAGGTGGAGATTGGTGGCCTCCCACCTAATCCAACTGGCTTATTTTTGAAGTTTTCATGTCAACATATCTTTCTGTACTTCCAGGGCCGTTTTGGGGCCCTAAACAGTGTTCTTTTGGCTTTCCACAGTAAAATTGTAGACATAGTCAAATTTTGATGATAGAATGTGTATTTATCGAAAAGACCTTTTCAACGAGCTATCACACGCCTAAAACAGAGGTCGTATGCAAAAGTTACGACCCCGAGAAGTTGAGGTACCAACTTACCCATCAGGGCCCACATAACTTTTGGCATTTCATCTCATAGGGTTAGGTTTTTGGATGTATAGGGTTTTGGCATTCATGAGTAATGTTAAAAAGGCCTCTGGAACCTCATTGTAATCATTATGCTCAGATGGATGTGAATAGCAGCCACACCTCTTCTCAGAGATAGCTACCACCATTCGAGCAAGTTGTTTCCAATTCTGCAGTTTTACAGTTTCAACCTATTTTATTTATTCAATAGAAGTTATTGTTCACTGGATATATGTTGTTTTTCTCGGTATCTCTATGTTATTGTATTTAGTCTGTTATTCATTTCGTTCCGCTCATAAATTTGGATCATTCTTACCAAGTAGTGTAGTTAGTGGGGTCCCCCAAATGCCACCTCGATGTTCGAGACCTCTGTTGGACTTATGCGTTGGCCAAGTAGTCTGCCACTGAGTTGGCACTTCTTCTTACCTGGGCTGGGATTAGCACCTGGAAATGTTGAATCATGCTAGCAACCTGCGTCCAACCATGAGACATTCTCCAATTTGTGAATATTTTTTCTGGGTTTGATCCCTCTCTCAAATGTTTCAGAGTCGTTATGATGAGGAGAGAGTCACATTCCACCAACAGACTTGTTATTCCCTGGAGTTTGGCCATGTCCAAGCCTCCGATGATCCCTTCCAACTCCACTCCATTATTGGAATTATACCCCATATTGTTGGTGAACATGGCTAAGATTATCCCCTTTGAATCTCTCAGAAGCCCCCCTGCTTCATATTTCCCAAGGTTATCCTTAGATGCACCATCAAAATTTAACTTTATGGTTCCTTTTTCCGGCAGCTTCCAATCTTGGTTTGTATTTTTTATTTTGAGGGGAGGAGATTTGTGATATTTTTGGAAGGTTAGTTCTAAGTTCCAGCATTTGAAAATGTCTTCTTCCTCCACAGGTAAAATTCGGTCTTCCATTAACCAGGTACTCGAAGCTATATATTCTCGCACATTCTCTTTAATTTTATTCCATACAAACTGGATTGAGAGAGAATTTTGTTTGAAATTTCTTTTGTTCCTTTCTTTCCATAGGTTCCACATCACTATCCCTGAGAATATATCCCAAGCTTTGTTTAGGATGGGGTTTTTTAATGGTTCTACTAATCATTGGATGATTAGGCTTGTTGGGTCGTCTCTTTCATCCCTAGATCTCTGGAACATCATTACCCCATTGTCCCAGATCCTTCTCGCTTCTCCATAGGTACAAAAGAAGTAGGGGAGGGTTTCCTCCTCTGCTCTGCATAACATGGAAATGGAGGGGCCTTTGTACCATTTATTTCTTAGTTTATCCCATGTCGACACTTTCCTGGATAGGATCAGCAACATAAAGGTTTCAATTTTGGGCCAAATCCCAGGTTGCAAGATGCCCTGCCAGTCCTTTCTCATGTTTGTTTCTGACAAATTTGTTTCTTGTAAGTAGGCATCTCTAATTTTGAACGTCCCCTCACCTCTATTTCCCTAGTCGATAATATCCGACCCATTTTTTATTTTGAACTATCTGTGAGAGAGTTCAACTTTAATGTGGTTCTTGAACTCTATGTCCATATGAAATGGCCAATCTGCCAGATCTTTCCAAATTCTATTGAATTCTAAGTCTGGGGAGCTCAAACTCTTCCAATACCAATGGACCAGGGTCCAACCTTTTTCCGTCATGGATTTTCTAGCACGTTCCATTCCTTCCTGATTTGCTAGGATTGGGATTTGTTCCCATGAATCATCCCAGAAGAGGGAAACACTTCCATTATGCACTTCCCATAAGCTTTCTTTTTGGACTAGCTCTCTATTCTGTCAAGCAATATTCCAAATGAGTGAACCAGGTTGATTCCCATCCATGCAGATAAGATCCTGTAGCTCCACCTCTCGAGCATATTTATTTTTCCATAATTTGGCCTAAAATGACTCTAGGTTGGTGATCCACCTCCACCATAATTTAGTTGTTATGGCACATCCTACATGCAAAGGGTCCTTGATTCCTACCCCTTTGTAGGACTTTGGTATACATAAATTTTACCATGCTATTAAGGCCCATTTTTTTACTTTTGTATCACCCGCCCAGAGAAAGGTTCTCTGAAGAGTCCTAAGTTTTTTTAGGATTCCTTTCGGCACTGCCAAACACGGAGAATAAATACAGGGGCATGGAGCTAAGGACAGATTTGATGAGAAGAATTCTTCCATGAAGAGTCAAGAATATATGGGTCTAGTTGGTTAGCTTTGTTTCTAATTTTTCCAGCAACTCTTTCCATGAAGTGTTTAGATGGCTTTGTCAATTAGCGAGGCTTCCAAATATTTGGAGGGGAGACTGGCTCTTTGAAACCCAAGAATCCTGGCTATATTTCTTTGAACATGGATAGAAGTGTTAAAGAAAAAAAATTGAGATTTAGAAAGGTTCATGATTGTACCTGAGGCCTCTTTATAGATGTTCATCACATGCCTGATAGCTCTGGCTTCTTTGACAGTGGGGAACCCCATGAGAAGGTTGTTGTTGAAAAACTGGAGGTGGGTCACAGGGTCTACCTCCTCTTCTAGTCATATCCCTTGTATTTTCTTCTCATCCACCTCCTTTTGGAGTAGTCTTCCCAGCCCTTCCGCTAGAATGATATAGAGATGCGAGGACAGGGGGTCCCCATGTTAGATAACACACGTCAAGTTGAATGTTTTGGATAGGGACTCGTTGATTAGATCTGAAAAGAAGACTGAGGATATCATCCCATAGATCCAATGGACCCATTCCTCTGCAAAGCCAAAAGCCTCAAACATTTTTCACAAGAAGTGCCTACTTATTCGATCGCGTGCCTTTGACATGTCTAATTTAATGAGCATGCCTCCTTTTTTTTATTGCTTCATGGAGTGGACCATTTCATGCACAACTACTATCCAATCAAGGATTTTTCTTCCCTCCATGAAACCCCATTGTTCCTTTGAAATGATTTTTTTCAATAAGGGTTTGAATCTGTTGGACACAAGTTTGGAGAAGATTTTGTAGATGGCATTGCATAGCGCAATTGGTCTAAACTTTTTTGTCATATTCGTCTCTTTTTCCTTTGGTATTAGGGCTATGAAGGAGGCGTTCAAGGCTTTGAGCATGGAGTCCGAAGTTCGTGATTCTTCCACAACTTCCCAAATGTCCTTCCCAATGACCTTCCAACACTTCTAGAAGAACTCAGTGGTGAAACCGTTTGGGCTCAGGGACTTCCCCGTTTTCATTTCCATGATTGTCTTTTCCACTTCCATCAAAGAGGCTGGCCCCATTAAAAATTTGTTTTGATCTGGGGTTACAAGCTTTGGGATGTGTTAGGTGATCTCTTGGATAGCCCTCGTCCTATCCTCTTCTGGATCTATGAGTAGAAGTTTAAAATGGTTTACCAATCCATTTTCTATGTCTTCGATAGATTCTACTCTTTCACCAGAACTTTTAATAATATTTGTAATATTGTTCTGGTTTCTTCTTTACAACAGGGAGTTATGGAAGAATTTTGTGTTTCAATCCCCTTCTTTCAACCACCAGACTCTAGATTTTTGTTTCCGAGGATTTCCTCCTGTAGTTAATGCTTTTCTAGATCCATTTTGATTTGAGTTTCTCTTTCTTTAGTCTCCTCTTTTGTAGCCCCTATTGATGCTATTCATTGAATTATCGCCATTTCTGTCTCTAACTGATTCTTTTCCTCAAAGATATTTTCAAACACTTCCTTGTTCCATTTCTTAAGTTGGAGTTTGATGTATTTTAACCTTTGTTGGAATTGGTACATTTTTGTGCCATATAGATTTGAGAGCTCGCCCCACCAAGTTTCGATGTTTTTCATGAAGTCCTGGTGACCCATCTAGAACTTTTCTAATCGGAAGGGCCTGGGACGTGGCACTAAATTTTCCTCCCAAGTGAGGCTGATCGGCCAGTGATCCAATCCATAGAAAGGGAGGACTTCCGTTACTATAAATTGTTGTCCTCGAAAGAGGGTTTCAAAGGTAAAAAATCTATCTAGAGGAACAATAATGTTATTTTCCATCCTTCTCTTGTTATTCCATGTGAAAGGGCCATTATTAGTATGGATATATATGAGCCTATTGTTCTCTATCCTTTCTCGGAAGGTTTTTCTCTCTCCCTCGAGATGGCTAACTCTGCCTTTTTATCCCAAAGTCCGGTGATCATACTGAAATCTCCCCCAATAATCCAATGTTGACCGTTGAAGGTGGTCCCAAGGTGGGTCAAGGACTCAAGAAAATCTCTCTTAAGATGAGGATTTCGAGGTACGTAGGCATTCGAAATGAATCCTTGGGACTAAGATCTTATCCCCGCAAAGCTCATAGTGAGGATCCTTGAGAAGAGAACGAACAAGTCCAATTTCCATTTCATTGGGTCCCAAAGGATTGTCAGGCCACCAGAATCCCCTTATGAATCTATTGCTTCCACATTGCACCCTTTCCAAATCTTTTTTGCAATCTTTCCCATAGTTGCTCTATAGAACTTTGTTTCCTGAATCATTACTATCTCAGCCTTCTCCTGAGTTATCATTTTTTCAACATTCTTTGTTTGGATGGGGCATTTAGACCACGCAGATTATAGGATATTAGCTTCATGATATCACTTATGTTGGGTTTTTAAATACCTTTTCAGGAGGCCTACTACTTGACTTGAATCAACTAGGTTCGTTGTTTCTTCTATCACCTGACTATATGGTTTTTTGCCCCTTCTTTTTTCCTCATTGGTCAATTTCTTAAGGATCTTTACGGTTTTGGTCTTTCCTCCAAAACCACCCGATGATCTAGATTAATATCCCCAGGCCTATTTCCATCCCCCCATTGTCCTGTGTGATCTCATGTATATACGACATATGTTCTGTATTTTCATCTTTTACTTATGGTTCTACAGGATCTTGCTTCCGGGACTTTGGTTGTTTTTCAATCTATTCCATATTTATCGTGTACCCTCTTTCCTCTTGGTTGTCTGTGTTTTGGTTCTCTTGAGCTTGCCTTTCTAGTTCACTTCCTCTTGTCTCTAGAGGTTTTCCTTGGTACCCTGGTGTTTCATTTTTTTCCCTGATATTTCTTGTAGATTTGAGTCTATAGGGGTAATCCTTTTGTTGGTTTCTTGCTTCTTTGTCTCTTCCTTGGTGTGGTCTTCACTCTCGATGGAGATCTCTGCTAGGACTTGGAATTTATTTTTGTCAAGTCCTCCCTCCTTGACTGTTTGGGTTCCCTTCCTACTCACTCCCTTATGCTTACCTTGAATTTTCGTAAAGCCTTCCACGTATGTATCCTCTGGCTACTCGGCATCGGTTTATTTTATGTTCTACGGGCAATTGCGATATAGGTGGCCATGAGCATGGCATTTCTTACAGCTAAAGGGGGTGTGTTCATAATCCACCATTTGGGTCCATTCATTTCCTAATAGGCTATTGTTACTACATCTGGGAGAGCTCCTGCTATGTTCATATAAACACATATTCTTGCATATGAGGTGTATTTGGCAACCTTTGTGATCTCTGATATTTTGATGAAATATTCCAAGGTATTACCTATGTCTTCCAATGTTTCCATCTCCTAGAATTCTTGTGGTAATGAGTATAGCCTGACCTAGACTGGTGCAGCCGTGAAATCTTCCTTCTTTGGGGCAAACCTCTCCGTCCAATAGCGAAGGTGAAGACCGATTGAATTGTTAAAATAAGGCCCTTCATCAAACACCTTGTTTCTATCTGCAGGATTGACAAAGATGGTTGTAAAGAAACCTTTAGATCCTAGATTTAGATCAACTTTCCCTTTTATTTTCAATTTGGAACTCACCCACCCCATGAGGGATTTTCCAGATGGCCAAACGCCCTTGAATTTTCCTGTTAAAGCATGGTCCTTCATATTTTGTACATAGTTGCCAATATTAGATGAGGTCACTTCATACCTTGGAGTTTTCGATGTGCGTGCATGACAGTCGTTCACCTTAGTTCTGTCAGATCTGGGACTTTGCTGCTCCACAGACATTTCCTTGCCGTCCTTGCCTACGCCCCCCATTTAAGTGTCCTCTAGTCGTTGTTGTGCTTTCCCTAGCACGACATCCTTGAATGTCAGTTGATTTTGCTTACTTTTGTCTCGAGATTTCCCCTAGGACTCTAGAATTCTTGGTGAGCACACCCCTTTAACCACCATTTTTGAATCACTAAACCCCAATCTCAACACCATGCAACCTAAGCTACCTTTCAACTCTAACATATTTGGCTCTCCATCGTTCTTGTGTTGGTCATTGAGGTTTATATGTTACTATAAACCAATTACCACAATTACTAAGCGATAAAAAAAAATAGCATATATTTGTAGAAACAATCCAAAATGTTATTTGTTTTTCTTAATAGGCATGTGAAGATAACATGGGAAAGTGATATTATAAAGTACTTCAAGAGAAGGATTAATGAGTTATGAATAATGAGTTATGATATATATTATGAGTGATATTATAGAGTACCTTGATTGATGAGTTATGCTACATAAATATCACATCAACCATCATAATCTATGTTGTAACATTGAATGTTCTTCTAACTAACTATAAGTATTACAATAACATAGTAGAAAGCAACACTAGTAATAAAAAATGGACAAAGAAATAATGAGGGCATCTAGTATACAAAATAAGATATTTCCTCAAAATAATCTTCAAATGATCAAATAAGAATTGATTGATAGATAAGAGCAATAAGAATTGATATGATAGATAATAAAATGGTTTATTATAAGAATTTGAGGAGAATATCCTTTTTTATATGATTCTTAACTAATAACTCTCCACTAACTTTATGATGAATCATTAATGTGTAACTAATAACTATGAACTAACTTAATAATTAATTATAAATATGTGTAACTAACAAATTTTAATTAATTTAATAATATAATTAATAAAAAATTTATAAGTGAGCATAAGATTTTATATTACTTCCTCAAAAAACTTCAAGCATATAATTACGAGCTGGTCTGTCAAATTGGAAACCAGACCAACTGTAGTAAATCACTTTTTTATCCAGTTTATCCAACATCATGTTTCTTCCATTTAAATTACAATTTTGAATGCTTGATCTCCTGGCCCTATGTTATACATTAAAACATATAACAACCTTCCATAACTGACATACCACCTATGACTACTTATTGTTATCCAAAAAGGAGACTTGTCTGACTTAAACAAAAACATTCTAAGTATTCACTAACTAGTCTTTTCCTGCAACTTAAAACACAAAACAATTGGGGTCGTTTCGCTCCTTTACTCTAGTCCATTACTTTACTCCTTTGGAGAAGCCACCTGAACCTTTCAGATCTGATCTGGTGTTCCATGGTCGTCTGCGGGCGTGATGTCCATGTGGTGGACATACCTCAAGTATAGGTTAAACTTCATTGCCATTCTATCTTGCTTGCTCTATTGAATTTTTTCTACATCTACCAGGAGTTTCACGATACTCTGCAAACCATTGACCCGACGTTGAATATCCTCTACCATAGTCTTCAGCTCCCTTTGGTCCTCGACTTTGGTTTCCTCGTTGTCTGCCTTAACCTTTCGAATCAACATTTTATTATGCCATGCCATCTCGAGAGTCTTATGGTAAAGGGTCTCTCGGGTGCGAGTTGTCCTAGTGTCAATGATCCAATCTACCTCCTGCTCCACCTGTTTTTTTCCTTTTCCCTCTCTTTCGTCCTTAATATCCTCTTCCCATTTTTCAATTGCTTCCTTTCCTTTCTATGGGACAATTGACTGGTACATCCGGGCAACATCCCTTTCTGTATTCTCTATTCTTGTCTTTTTTCAGGAGCTGTCTGGTTGGGAATCTGCAACCGGGCTCCCTTGCTTGGTGGTGTATTTCATTCGGGCCATGTTACTAACCGCTCTACTCCCTAAACCTCCTGCTCTCTCTTTACACAAAACACCAATCTGCCACCAACTCTGAACTTCTACGAGACCATTAAGAGCTTCAATGGATCTCTGAGAGGTGGGGGAAGCCAAAACAAAACCAGGTATATAAAAGCCTCCCGCATTATTGCCTATATCTATTAATGATCCTACCTTTGAATGATCTCTACGGGAGAAATGAATAGCATGCGTGCCTCCTCGTGCCATTATCCTTGCTATGGTACTTTGCCACCATCTTCTCCTTCTGTGAGCCAAGCGACTTGTCCTGTTAGGTACGACTAGTTCCATTGATGAATTGATCAACATAATGTCATCCTAGATTTCTGCCCTTCTTACCATCTTATGATTACCCTTGCATGGTCTGTGCATCCTACAAGATCTATTGGCTTTCTCCACCTTTCGATCATGTACTTCTATCTGCCTTGCGAGCCCTGTCATGTCTGGATTAAATGTGAGGTCTAAGTTCCATGTGGGATGTTTCCCCCACCCCAGTTCGGTCCCACTTAGAATATAAGTGTGACTCGTTTCCTTCTATGTGGATGTCTTCTTGATTACTGCCAGAATGATCTTGTTCATCCAGATGTTCGCAGTCTATTATGAGTTGGCCCACTTGAACCTTTGTCCATGTCACATCCAACAACTTGCCTTCCTGGTGCATACCCTCATTATCTAACCTATTTTCCAGAGCATTTGGAGTCCTTCTAACCCACCTGAAGTCGATTGAGAACATAGTTAGCAACAAGTGCCTTTGTATTTGTTGCAAGATTTGAGTGCGATGTCGGTGTGTGATTATCTTGCCATTTTTGGTTCCACATTGTAATCTTCTCGTCATTCCTATGACCAGATTCGAGTCTCCTTCCATTGTTATATTAACAAGGCCCTCTCTTACTAACATTTCCAGCCCCTGTTCCAATGCATAAAATTCCGCTGCATTGTTGGTGGTGTTTCCCACATTGGTCGAGTATAAACGAACAATTTTTCCTTCACTGTTGCGGATCGCTCCTCCAGCCCCAGCCCTTCCAGGGTTTCCCTTTGACGCCCTATCAAAATTCAATTTTAGGAAACCTGCCTGGGGGGGTCCAAGCTATGGCTCTGCCATGGACCTGCAGATCTTATGGAATTGGTAAGTTGAATCTCTAAGTATCCAATTGTAAAATTTGTAGAACTTGTTGCTCTTGGGTTGAAGGGTTTTTTGTTGAAGTATGAAAATTCCTACTCAAGATAGTCTCTCTTAGTTGATTTTTGATCAATTCTATCAAATTATTGATTAGGAGGGATTGATTGTGGAAAATTATTCAATTTCTTTCCTTCCAAATTGCCCATATGAAAAACCCGAGAGTTAAGCCCCAACACAGGTTTACTGTTTCATTTTTTGTGTATTGTACCCTCCAGCTCCTCAGGGTTGCTCGGATGTCTTCTCTTACTCTATCGATTTGACGATGCAAAATAGCCACCTAGTCCCATAATTTCGTTATGTAAGGGAACCCATCCAACATATGGTTTATTGTCTCCTTATGTCCTTCACAAAGGTGGCATCTTTAGGGGCCACTGAGACCTCTTTTAACCAGATTCTCCCAAGTTAATATTTTTTTGTGTAGAACCAGCCACATAAAGATTTTTATCTTCGACCAGTGTAGGAGATTCTAGAGTCGTCCCCAGTGGGGGTCTAGGTCTCTCTGATCATGTCCCGCTATATAGTGTCGTGCCTCTTTCAGGGTAAATTCTCCTCCATCTCGTCTACTCCACCAAAGTTGGTCCTCCTCAACTAAACACATAATCTTTCTTTTCCATAGTTCCTCCTCTAATTCTTTAACCAATGGGGAATTCTGATTTATGTCTTATGGGAGTATTGGATCCCAACATCTCCATTTTGAATTTCTTTCCCTTTGTTTCAAATATTGATACACCTTAACTTTGTCCTGTTTATGTAAATCTTGCTTGATAACTTCTCTATCCTGGTTTTCCAGTTGAGTTTCTTGTTGCCAAGCATCCTCCCAGAATCAAGTTGTTTGACCATTTCTTATTTCCCAGAAAAAATGTTCATGAACTAGAATTTTATTTCTCCAAGCCAAATTCCAAGTGGTCGATCACTCCCCTACTCCTGTGAATAGTATGAGATTTTGAGGACTCCTTATGGGGGCATATTTGGATTTCCAAAAGGCTTCCTAGGGAGCTGAACTCTCCTTCACCCATCTCCACCAAATTTTTGCTCCATATGCATCGTTTGTTCTTTTCGAAGCTTGCAATCCTAGACCTCCTTTGCTTTTTGGCCAGCATAGTTTTTCCCATGCCACTAATGCCCATTTCTTTTGTCCTCTGCTCCTCTCCATAAAAAATTCCTCTGTATAGTTTTGATTGTCTGTAAAATCCTTGTTGGAGCTGGGAAAAATGAAAGTAAATACGTTGGAATCGCCTGTAAAACTGCCTTAGTGAGCACGAGCCTTCCTGCAAAGTTAAGGGCTCAATAGGTCCATCTCTTAACTCTATCTTGCAGCTTGTTTATCATACTTTCCCAAGTTGATTTCTTACCTACTTTATCTGTTAGAGGCACTCCCAAATACTTAGTAGGTAAGGTTTTCCTCTCGAAACCCAGGATGTTAGTGAGGTATCTTTTAACAACAATATGAGTATTAAAGAAGAATATCATGGACTTGGAGTGATTAATCTCTGTTCCTGAAGCTTCTCCAAAGTTATCCAATATTTCCTTATAGGTTGTCGCCTCTTTGACTGTGGGAATTCCATGTAACATAGTATCATCTACAAATTGTTGATGCGTAGTTGGGGGGATGGCTTCATGAGGTTGTAGGCCTTTTATTGTTCCTTCTGAGGTTGTTGCGTTGATTGTTCTACTTAAACCTTCCATCATGAGTATGAACAAAAAGGGGGATAAGGGATCCCCTTGTTTGATTCCCATGGAAGGTAAAAAGGCTTAGTTGGGGCTCCATTTACCAAAATTGAGAAACTAGTCGTGGAAACCAGAGCCATTAAACATTTTATCCATTGATTATCAAACCCATAGGCTTCCATGGTTCTTGGCATATAGTGTTATCTTAGTTTATCATATGCTTTGGAAAAATCTAGTTACATTATCATGCCTAATTTTTTTCCTACTTTTCAACGAGTGGATTATTTCATGGGCTTGAATAATATTTTCTAAAATTTGTTTGCCTTCCACGAAGCCCGATTGTTCCTTTGAAATAAGAATAGGTAGGAGGGGTTTCATTCAGTTTGCAATGACCTTGGAGATTATCTTGTAAACGACGTTGCAGAGAGCTATCGGTCTAAATCGATCCAGAGTTCTAGCTTCATTCTCTTTGGGGATCAGAGTAATGAAAGTTGAATTCAAAGCTTTGAGAATAGATTATGATCACCTTGAATCCTCAACTATATCATAAATATCTTGTTTTACCACAACCCAACAGGCTTTGAAGAAATCCACCATAAATCCATCAAGTTGAGGGGCCTTCCCATTAGGCATCTCTTGGACAACTTGGTCTACTTCCTTTGGCGATATTAGTTTCCTTAAATTTTGATTATGTTCCTCAATGACCAATCTTGGAATGTGTCTCAGAATTCTTTGTATGGCCTTAGATCGATCAACTTTGAGTTCTTTAGCTATGTCCTGAAAGTGTTGAACTAGAGCTTTTTCAATTTCTTTATGTGATTCAGACTCTTTTCCTTCATGATCTCTGATTTTCAAAATTATGTTATGATTCCTATGGGTGATTGTTGACTTGTGGAAGAACTTTGTATTTTTCTCCCCTGCCTTTAACCACTGAACTCTGGATTTTTGTCTCCATAAAATCTCCTCTTGCATACATCTTTTCTCCCATTCTTGATGAAGTTATTTTTCCTCCATTTTCTTCTCTTCATTGTAACCATCTAGAATGCAAGATTTTTGTAGCTTTTCCATTTGATCTTCCAAATCTCTTTTTGCTTGACCGATATTCCCAAAGACTTATTTGTTCCATTGTTTTATTTGTTTCCTAATATGTTTAAGTCTACCTTGGAGTCTGTACACTTTTGTTCCATGTTCTTGGATATCCTCTATCCACCAAATTTTGATTTTCTCCTTGAAGGAGGGGTGGTCCAACCAAAATCTCTCAAATCTGAAGGGTCGATTTTTTGGCGTTCCTTGGAAGTTTGCTTCTAGATGTACTGGCCAATGATATGATCCTCCCCATGGAAGGATGTTTCCTTCCATGTCAATACCTTGCATTATTATGGATTATGAGATTAAAAATCTATCTAACCTCGACGCCACCTGTTGTGCGAGGTTCTCTGATTATTCCAAGTAAAAGTTATGTTGCAAGTTCTTATATCTACTAGGCTTGCTTTTTCTATATAGTCATAGAAGACCTTGACATCTCTATCCAATATGCGAACTCCACCTTTCTTTTCTGCAAGGGTCACAATTATGTTGAAATCCCCTGCTAAAACCCAATGGGGCCTCATGTGTCATTCTCTGAGGTTTTCTAAAGCTACTATCATTCTCTTCTTATCATCTAGGAGTTGGGGACCATACACATTGGTAAAGATGATATTTTATGGAGTTCCTATTATGTGCAATTCCACTGATAAATAGAAACCGGTAGCTTCGGTCGATATCAGGTTAACTTTTTGAAGGTTCCACGAGGTGAGAATGCCCCCAACTGAGTTTTGGCTATCAATATCTAGAAAATGGTACTTATTCCAACATTTCCTACTTATTTGTAACAACTTTTCTGTTGTATATTTAGTTTCCTGAATAAAACATATTTCTAGTTTTTCTATATTTAACTTATGTTTGAGAATTTTATGTTTCCTAGGGCTATTCAAGCCTCTTATATTCCAAGTGATAACCTTGATTTTAAAACGGGTGGTGGAGAGGTAGGGAATATAGATTTAATCTCACTGGAGTTTATCAGTAGCGCCCCCAGTTCCTGCAACACAACATTGTTTGGTTTTCTACCCTTCTTCCTCTTGGTTTGTTTCAGAGACAAAGGTTATTGGGTGTCCCATGATTTAACTCCTAGGTTGCCTATCTCGCCATGCATGCACTTGATCCCTCTAGTTTTTTCCTCCTCCCTCATTAGGAAGAGATATTGTACGCGATCAAGTTGGTCCGGAGGTATGGTTACTAATCCTTGCTTTTCCCATTGGTCCAAGATATTATGAAGGTCAATCCCTTCTCGTTCCACTATGTCTCGAAGATTTGGGTCTTCAGTTCCTACCTCAATGGGTGTCATCTCTGAATCTCCATCACGTTCCTGCATCAAATTATTTACATCAATATTTCGATCCATCGTCGATCCATTGAAATCCTTGTTGTTGCCCTGAGTTGGTTGGTTCCCCCTTGCCATGTTTGCTTCCTTCCTTTCGGTTTCTTTCTCCCATTGCTTCTCCTAGCCTTTAACTCCTTCCTAAATTAGATTCTTCGCCAAGCCTTCAAAGATATTTTTTGTTTCTAGAGTGCATGAAGGGGAGGTTTTATTTTGTCACTTATTCCCTTTGCCCCTATATTTTGGACGAACAAAACCCTCTTCATCTTGAGGTTGTTTTGTATTTTATTGTTCAGTTGATTTATTTAACGGGCATTCCCTACAGAGATGCCCATGTTTATGAAATCGCGTGCATCGAAATAAGATTTGCTCATAATCTATGTTTTGAATCCATTCCTCATCCCTAAATTCCAAGCATATTGCTTCTGGTAGTGCTCTCGAGACATCCATCTCGATACATATTCTTGAAAACGAGGTATATTTTCCTTTTAAGGTGGCATCCGAGGCCTTGACAAATTTTCCCAATTTATTCCCTATTGCTTCGAATCTGGATGGTAGCCAATAGTCTAAAGGCAGAGAATAAATCATGACCCAGACTGGCACACATGTGAAGGTTTCCTTTTTTGGTGAGAAATTCTCCTTCCAAGTTCTCATATAGAGACCGATTGAAGCGTGGAAATAGGGACCTCCTTCAAAAACACTGTCTCTGTCCTCTAAATTCATAAAGACGGCTATGAAAAATCCTTTTGACCCTAGGTGTAGGTCCACATCTCTACATGGCTTCCAATGGAATTTGATCCAACTTCTTAAGGCTCTCTCTGTTAGCCATAGGCCCATAAACTTGCAGATCAAGGCATGTGCCCTCATTTGATCTTTATATTCTTGTGTCTGTAGATCTTCTAGAACAACTTTTGGGATTGTTTTCGTTTTTGGCTTGCATTCAATGTTCCCGCCCGTCCCCATTAGTTGTGGTGGGTCTGTCACCTTGCTTTGATTCGCATTGTCCTTTTCTCCAACATGACCTTTTTTCTCTTGCCTTTCCTCTCCATTCAGGCTTGACGTTGACCCAGATGCTCCAAATTGTGGGACCTTAGAACCTCCTCCACGCGGGCCCTTCCCTCTGTCCAC
>CBVK0101940980.1:0-15863 GCA_900067695.1 Picea abies
GCCTTCCATGTTGGATCAGGAGGAGGAGCAGGTCCTACCTACCATAGAGGACTTAGCACTAGATGTTTACGCAGAGTTAACAAAGGACACAGTTTTGCTGAAGATGTCCATAACAAGACAGGGGCAGCTTGACCTTTCGCAGATTGGATTGAAAGGACAACTTCGAGACAAAGCAAAATGGTACTCCAGGGAGAAGGTAGAGGAAAAAATTCCTCACCTCATTTAGTAAAGCTTTTGGGGACCAAAAGCCTCCCTAAATGGGGAGGTATGATCCAGATTGGATCATCATACAATCGGTCATCTATCTTGGTACTTTCTGGGTGGAAAGGATTGGAGGAATTGGCTTACAGGGCCATTTTAGTGGCAGGTCCCAGCTTGGAAAATTGGGGTTTAGAACCTTTCGAAGCCATTTTGAGGCATTAAACAGCATTTTCTGGGGTTATAATGTCCAAAACTTGTGCCCACACCCTCGAAGTTGTTCTACACTATGAGACCTTTTTAACGGTGCATAAAACACCTCAATTAGAGCTCGTATGGGAAAGTTATGCCTCCCACAAGTTGACCTACCTTGTTGAACACCATGGTACGAATGGATGCCACGTCAGCCCCCATTACTCACACATATGGGGCTAGACATGTGTGGACTTTCTAGAAGATTCTAGAAGGTCCAAACCTGATCACTAATTGAGGGTTGAGTAAGTCAAAATCCTAACCCCTAGACAGTTATCAGACTATGCTAAATAATGCTAGGAGGAGAAAGGGGTTCCATTCTTTAGCATTGTATTTGTTCCATAGTTGAGCAAAACATCTAGGAGTGGTATTTTGAGAGCATAACAAAGGAGTTCGAAAATTTTGTAGCAATCATTCAAACCACAATGTCAAAAGGCAACTCCATAGTGAGTGTCCCTTTCTTTGTACTTGCTATTCATAATTGAAGAAAAGAGAGCAGAGCATAGGCCTCACTTTCTAGCTAGGTTTTTTCCCATATTGGGTTTCCCGAGATATATCTTGTGTTCTTGTGTGGATGGTGTGTTCTTTTGCTCATTTCTTTCATTTCCATATTTCAATGATTTTAATAATTTCAAGCAATAAGCTAGTATAGTAATCAGTGATCTGGGATCTAAGAAAGTAATTTGCATAATCTAAGATTTTAGGATATTATAAGATCTGTTTCACTGGAATATCCACAACAGTTTACAAATCAACAAGTGGAGACAGAACAACACTATTCCAAATCAAAGTTCAAGTAAAGAAAAGGAATGTAAATGATATCCCTGATAGTGGTTCTCAATGTAATTAATTTATGAAACCTTGCTTGATTAGGTTGGTCTAAAGACTTGTGATATAGTACAGCCATGTTCACTGGAGTGGATACAAGAGAAACCTACCATGAGAATCACCAAAAGATGCAAAAAACATGTTTGTCATTAATGTTGATTATGTTGATGAAATAAAATGTGATGCAACACCTCTTGATGCATGTGAAGTGATGTTTGGCAGTCCCTACTTACAGCAAGGCCTACCTCATCAAAACACACAAAGGG
Organism: Picea abies; assembly: GCA_900067695.1. Taxonomy (NCBI): domain Eukaryota; kingdom Viridiplantae; phylum Streptophyta; class Pinopsida; order Pinales; family Pinaceae; genus Picea; species Picea abies. The sequence continues at coordinate 1,545 of CBVK0101940980.1, forward strand.
AGAAGTAAAATATCCTTGGTAATAGCAAAACAAGGGTAGACAAGAAGATCAAATGAGACATCCCAGAAGAAAGCAACCTTCATATATAATTAAATAGTGGACTTGGAGAAACAAGTGAAGGCTATGTGCTTCCATCTTATCCACCAATAAGATTTTCGGGACCAAAAGGCCTCCTACTAGGGATGTGTGATCCAAAATGGATCATTAATGGAGAAAAGATTTTTTTAATGGCTTTCATGTTTCATGTTAAATGCTTGAGTTGCAAATTTAATGACCACGACCCTTTGTCAAAACCTTCTCACAAGCCTAGTCTAAACCCTGTTATCAATGCCTTAGAGAGCTTTGGTGCGTGTAGAGCTTGGTGCATGCAAAGGTTCATGCAATGCAAAGGAAAGGAAGGAGTCAAGGTGAAATCTAGCTTTGCACTCTACACTCTGCAACTTGCAACAAGCTTTGGGCTATGCAAAGATTTGGACACACTAAAGCTTTGGGCTATACGAAGGAAACGTTGGGAATCAAAGCGGAGTCTAGCTCTGCACTCCACCCTCCAAATTTTGCAACAAGCTTTGGGCTATATGGAGATCTGCATGTATAGAGCAAGAGACTTGCCCAACCTCCACATCCGAGCATCTACATTGAAGCAAGAAGAAGAAAAAGGAAATTGAAGAAAGAAGGCCCTGACCTACTCGGCACACAATGTGGCCACACATACAGACCAACAAATGGGAAGATGCCACGTGGCATCCACACTAGCAAAAATTAACCTTACAAAAAAATCGTAACACCAGAATCCATTAAGGAGGCGAATACATTCGGGGGTCTAACTTGCAACCTTTGGGGCATTTGCTAAGGAAATGAGGAGGCAATTGTAATGACAGCAAAGAAACTCTTGGCCTTCCTCGAGGAAGAGGAACTACAAGGGAAAGGTAATAAAAAGAGGAAGACGTGAGACAAGAACATGGCGTGACTCATCAAATTTTACAATTGTTGGAATTGACATTGAATTGAAAGCTTGGAACGTTAAGGGCGAGAAAGCAGGAATACAAAGAACATAAAGTCTATTCCTAGACCAAGAGGACGAAAAGGAGTGCATGAGCCTATCCACGGAAGAACGAAGATTGTCTCAGAGCCAAACTATAATCTTCAAAACACAACCAAGGAGTAAGAATACACAATATCTCTCTTTGGGAGTTTACAACTCCTATTCTTAACCAATCCTAGGCATAAAAAGAGCCAAAAAAAGGCCATTTCTCACTAGTTTTCCCAAAACGGGTTTTCAAGATAAAATCTGTATGTCATAACTGTGTATGTGATTGATTTCTTAAGCCTGGTTTTTTGCATTTAAATTGGAAGTATGCAAGTATTACACAAACAGATTTAATGCACCGTGAAATAAACAAAATTTTATCCCGCAAAATTAATTAAGGTCCATGCTAGTGAATTGACTCAACCATAGGTTAAGTGATTATAGATCATCACCAAGTCCCAAAAATGGTACTCATTGGTGGCAATGGCCATGTCATCATTACAATTTGCATGTTCCACTAGGGACTGAGACAAGCTCTAAGCACGTAAAACATAATGTTGGTGATGGAAGTAAAAATTAAGGTCCATGCTAGTGAATTGACTCAACCATAGGCTAAGTGATTATAGATCATCACCGAGTCCCAAAAATGATACCCATTGGTGGCAATGGCCATGTCATCATTACTAGGTAAATTTGCCCGCTCCACTAGGGATTGAGACAAGCTCTAAGCAAGTAAAACATAATGTTGGTAAAAGAATTAAATGATGTTATGAATGTGAAGCAGTTATTGGGGGTTTGAAGTTGGTTGTGAAGGGTATGGTTGCAATCAATAATGATGATATGACATGCAGCAAAAATGTGGAGTTATAGGGAGATTGAGAATAAGAGAATGTTGAATTACTAAAAAGAAAACATTAACCCCAAAATAGAAGATCAAAACTATCTCTCCATTGTTTCCAGTGAATGACAGAATAAAAATATTGCAAAGATAAGAACAAATTCGTATGAGCTTCATACAGAAACATGGCATTCAACATGGCCTACAACAACTTGGCACGAAAGAATCTATAAAATCTGTGAGACGAACAAAGTAGAGAATAAAAATCACTTTCTCTTGGAGTGCCCTACCTAGAAAAACATTACATCTAGCAATCAAAATATTTATAATAGAACCAAACTCAATAACTTGTTAACTCATAAAAATCAAACAAAACTAAGTAATTTCATTTCCAAGTTATTCGACCATAGAAACCACATGATAAATCATGGTAATTAATTTTAGTTTATAAGTTCATTATACAAAGGTTGGTCTCAATGGATAGTAACCACCATCATCATCTAGAAGTGGCAATGGGCTAGAGCTCAATCTCAAAGGTCAATGTGCCTGCCAGGTGGCATGAAGCTGAATGGTCCAATGGCAGGGCTGTTCAATGATCTACGCTCACTGGCAGTGCACGCTAGCTAACTGGATACTTGGCAGTACTTGCACTCATCACTGATCAGGATGCCTCGAACTGAGAAGTGGGTCAAGCTACCGCGTGTCGATTGAGTAACTTGCTAAAGACGAACACTAAGTTGACTTGTGCTGATTGAGTTAGCCCTAATCACAAGCGTGCTATCGGCAGTTAACAGAAATCAAACTGTCCAAAATAACTGTTTTTCTTTGTGAGATCAGACTACAGAGAACAGGATATTGTCAAGCTTATCCTCCTTATAGACATTAGAACTCAAAAATAGACAGAAACCCAAACAAAATGAGAGAATCACTAATCTATTATTACTTCTGCTATGTTGAAATATAGAGCAAGGCCCTCTATTTATAGCAAACTCGGAGGGGTCCTGCATTTATGAAGGTAGTTGGCAAATAAAATTAATTTACCTAAGTGAGCTTAATTGAGTAATTATTGAGTAATTACGTTAACATTCTTAAAATATTGCATGTTAATTGTCTTTCTATAATTGTTTGCAACTTGAAAAACGTAAATTTGTTATCCTGAAATCTGAACCCTAAACCCTAACCAGGAAACAACAACTGAAAAATGCATTCACAAAAAGTGGAGAGAACATCAAGATGAAAGGAATACCTCCATATGAGTATCATAACTAAGAGGATTTTCTGCAACTGCAGCCTCCAGGGACAGAACATGAGCATCTTGAGCGCCCTCGTCTTCTGAGTCTGACTCTGACTCTGAACTCGACTTTTCTTCAACGGACATTTCTTTGGAATCCTCCTCTATTATAGGAGATAGAATTGTGCGCTCTTCAACTCCGACTTCATCATTACTGTTGGTGGGAATTTGGTGTTCATCGTCTTCTGCCATTGAATCCTCCTCCACTGCTAATTTCACTCTCGCAGTCCAATTGGATTCAGCTTCAGTCACGCAACTAATAAATAAAATTAATAAGAGACATCAAACACAAACTCAAATGGTTTATAACGTTGATATCAAATCTGGTCTCAATAGAATAGCGACAGCGAGAGGCAGTGAGGAAAGGAGCAAACCGAAAACGAGGGCAAAGAACACTCAAAAAGTTGGAGGGGAACTTACACTTTGTACCTTACCGTTCCTTGGTAACAACTGTGATCGGCGTATGATTATTACGCACTCCACGCACATACTAATGAACAAATAGATGAAAGAGTGGTAGTTAACGTGGGTTAAAATCCTCAACCATACAATACCGTGAGTTTAATAGCCTTATTACTTGATGAAATAAGGGCTATGTTGTTGGGTTGTTATATATTATAAAGTTTTATTTACACAAGTTCGTAGTAAATTTGAAAGTGATTCATGTATAGTTGTATGCATGGGGTAGGGTATGTATACCTCTGTAGACTTTATCAGTCAAATCGTTGGGCAGAGGGGGGTCCCTTGTCCCACAAACAAGGGGGTCTCGTACATCAATTTGGTGTGGCTTGGCCGTGACCTTAAAAATAGATTATTATTATTATTATTATATAGAGGTCACTAAGGTAGAGATTTGTTTTATGAGTTTAGAAGAAGAGTGAATATATTTTAAGGATGAGGTCATAATTTTCCAAAATGCTTACTAGATTAAAGATATCAGTGTAGTTATTTGCTTGAGCAACAAATATTGCATATGTTTAAACAATATTTGACAATGATTGTCAATAGCGGTTAGCTTGGGTGGTGAGGATGAACTATTGGTAGCCACCCCATCCAAGTTCAATCCTTGGTACATGCATTCCCCTTGTGGGCCACCACGCATCCACAAGGAGGCAATTCTTACATGCTCTTATGGGCCAATACAACTTCTCAAGGAGTCATCTCAAGTGAGTGGGAATTAGGTTGATCCGTAGGTAGCTTTGACGAAACAGATCCCTCCAATCATAATCGCTTAACCAATAATTCCCTTGCAAGTCAAGCCAAGTGTGAATCCTACCAACCAAGAAGCATTTGAACAATAAATGTACATACACACACACACACACAAAAACCCACCCTCATGTCCTTCAATTTTAAAAAGTGGGTTAGTTCAATCGATTCGAACACATTGTCTAAAGGTGGATTTCACCTTGAGGTCTTTGATTCATGTTTGACTGAGATTGGACTTCAAAAGAGTCTCATTGGGTTACCAATTGCCATTGTGGCTAGCAATTAAGTCACCCTCCATCCAAATATTATGGGGAAGAGGGGGGGTCCCATGAAATTTTATGTGTATGTGTGTGTCTAATTCTTTTTAGTTTAAGACAAGGGGATTGAAACTTCAAGGAACCTACAAATAAGGCATTTGAGAAGAATTTGCACTGTTTGAAAAAAAAATTAAAAATGCATCAGAATAATGGCAATTAACAAATGAAATCAAACAATGAAGGTGGGTGTGAGGGGAGTAGCATATGACCCCGATGGACGAATAGTCTTAGAGTACATGTGGACATTAGTAATAGCCACTAATAATGAACTAGAAGCATTAGTTGTCTTGCGAGGACTCACTGCTCTTACAAATAAAAGGGTCTGAAAAACAACAGTGATTGGTGGCTCAATGGTGATTACTCGTGCCTTGTGGTTTGAAAAGCCAATGAAAATGTAAAGCTTGTTGAAATATGAAAAAGAGCCACTACTATGGGACTATAACTCAATCGCCTGGCCTTCTTCCATATTGAGAGGGCTAAATATCGAAGTGGACCTCCACATAATTTGTGAGGTTCAAATGCAAGAAAGAAGCCTCTGGGTAAAGGAGGGGGGGGAGAAATCATATCCATATGCATCCCTTCTGGAACACCCATCAAGTTTTGAAAGTGTCATGGAGAAGGATTTTTAAATGCCCCCATCCTCGCTTTTCATTGGCATGTATTGTCATCTCTCACTTTGAAGAATCATACCTCGATGGTCATGGATCCTCCATGTGGGATTAACTGCATTATTCATGAATTATCACTTTCCCTTATTAGCATTGAAGGTGACCTCAATGAAAGGAATAATAGACTAGGGGGTCAACCTCCACAACATTTTCACTCATGCCAGACAAAAGTTATGTGGGATCCACACATTTTGGGTGCCAACAAATCTATCCATTAAGGATCGAGAAGTGTCCTGGAGAATTGTCATTGTTGCAACAATTATTTTGTCCTTTGTGAGCTTAAATGTTTAGGGAACAATCTCCATTAGTGTCAAAAAGATATGGTAGTGACAAAATTTGGCTTGAAATCACACCAAGTTGTAACATCTATGAGTATGCATATACTCTCAAGGGCAACAGGTGCAAGGGGGAGTCTTCATAATCCTTGCAGAAAAAAGATCTTTCATTACACCTAGGGGCTAGGAAATGTTTCGAATAATCTAGCTAAAGGTTACTACACCTAGGGGCTAGGAAATGTTTCGAATAATCTAGCTAAAGGTTACTCGTTGTGGTGTGTACTTCTCATCTCAAAAGAAAATGGACTTGGGACCTTGTCTGTCTTTGGGGATTCAATGTTAATCCTCGAAGCAGTAATTGCTCAATTGAATTTTGGAGGGGATAAGCTCCAAGACATTGTATATAGAATAAAACAGGTTCTAACACACTTCGACCAGGTCTTCCTCTTCCATATCAAGAGGAATTTGAATGGTGAGGCAGATACTTGGGCAAAATTTGCCACAACATTAAATCCTGGAACAATAATGGAAAATGGAGGTTCCAAATATTGCACAATCCCTTAGATTTTTTCATTAGTGGTTATTAATGAACATAAAACCAACCTCATTATTACCAATGAATCACAGTTGGACGTGCATGTGGAAGGGCGTTAAGAGCAAGCAATCCTCTCTCTCACAATTAGTTTGACATGCCTTACTTACGAGCTATAATGCACCATGATGAAGCCTTGCATGAGGTGTGGGATAATTCAGGTATGCAACTCCTCCCTGGGATGATTCGTCAACAATCTAGTTTAGTGGTTGTCGGATTTATTCCCTAGAAGCTACCTCGGAACCAACATGGGGGGTTTGTTGGAATTTCAAAAGGTGCAAGGATAGGGTTATGGTGAACAGTCATTGCAGATTGTGGCAAAGGGGGAGATTTAGCTTGCAATGTGGTTTTTCTTTTATTGTCTTGAGGTTTTGAACAAGCTTGCTCTGTTCTATGGGTTTTTTTTAGTGACATTACAAATGTTGGATGTTGGGGTGGTGAAATTGGGGAGTCTCTCTCTTACAGGTGTTATGAATCTTGGTTTAGTGTATTAGCACCTACATTTCCTTTTATTGATGCCTAGGTGGCAGAGGAAGCCTAAGCAATTATGGTAAATGATGGCTTCAAGGATTTAAGGCAAGTTCTACAAAGGAACTAGGAAATCAACCATGCTAATAGCAATGCCCTTTTGGTTATCTCCTCCAAATTAGTTATCATTTTTTGAGATGCCAAGAAGTGTGTGGGAAGTTATGATAGTTTCCATATAATGTGGTAACTTATTCAATTTGATGAGATGCCACTACAGACTCAACTCATGGTAGAGCCTTTTGATAAATGGGCTTTGGATTTTGTGGGCCCCATCAACCCTCCATCCAGGTAGAAAGAACATATCTTGGTTTGCACTAACCATGTCACCAAATGGGTTGAATCCAAATCACTTCCATGTGCCACAAAATTAGCAATAACACATTTTCTATATGAGGAGATCCATTTCCACTTTGTTGTACCATGAGAAATTGTTATAAATCAAGGAACCCACTTTACTTCCAAACTCATCTAGGCCATCACAAAGCAATACCAAATTCAACACAAGACATATACACCATACCATCCACAAATTGATGGGAAATTGGAGGTCGCCAAGAGGGTTCTAGAATCTATTCTAACAAGACTGTGCATATTCATTGTAAGGATTGGGCCACTAAGCTTCCAAAAGATCTATAGGCTTATCACACCACTTGGAGGAACACCACAGGCTTCACTCCTTTTGAGCTTGTGCATGGTAAGCATGTTGTGCTTCCCATTGAGTTTGAAGTAAAGACACTCAGAACTGCATTTCGAGTAGGATTAGACTTGTCAGAAACTCAAAAGCATCGCTTGAACTAGATCAATGAACTTGATGAAATTCATTAGGTTGCCTTGCACCAAACCTTTGTTGTCCAACAATAGAAAGGTGGCATGGCATGAAAAAATCATCAAGAAGAATAAGTTATGGGCTAGAGATTGGGCCCTCTTATATATTTCCAGGTGAAAAGATTTCAAAATAAAATTTCTTACTCATTGGTTGGGACCATATAAGATTGATACTATTTATGATAATGGTTATGTAAATTTGCACACCATTGATGAAGACCGAACATTTTTCATGGCTAATGGCCATTGACTAAGGCTATAGCATAAGCTATTATCCAAGGATGCTCTTGTCATAGATCCTATCATTTGTTCATATTTGGAGATTGTTGATACAATGGCTATGCTAACTATACTTGCCTTTGCTTGATTTCATTTCCAAAATGATAATATATATATATATATATATATATATATAATAATAATTCCAATTACGAAGACCCCTTTTGGGGTGTAATTGGACAAACATTGTTTGAAAACTAGCTTGTTGGTGGACAATATTTGCAAAATAAAATAAAAGAAAAAAGAAAAAGGCATATTGTTTTATTCACTACTTTTCTTATGCTGCAAATCACTTCTTTGTTGTAGATCAATAGATTTTATTCTATTCCACCATTATTTTAGATCATGTTCTATTGATTGTTGCATATCCTTTCCAATGATTGTTGTGAATTCCTTAACTTTGTTTGCTTTGATGATTGTTATTGATCCTTGCATAACTGATCAAATATTTGCCATAAATGATCATTCTTTCCATTGTTATGCCATTTATTGTTGATTTGCAGGGTTCATGCCATTTCATTTGTTGTTGATCCTTGTGTTCCATGCCTTGTCGCTTGATACAAATGATACAAATGATACAAACTCCTATCTTGTCACTTTAATGTTGTCGTCACTTCACAAGTTGCAGTAGTAAGTGCAAAGGTACAAATATCCTATAGGTGTTCGGATTTTTATTAATTTCCATATCTATGACTAATTAGTACCTCACTTGTACTTGATTAACCATCAATCATGATACATAGGGCCTATCCTTCCCTTGGGAAGAAATTCTAGTCATCTATCTTATCGTTTTTGCTTCATCATTGTTATTGATCCCTCCACTCCACAACTAGTTTTTCCTTTATCATTATACCCATGATGCCATGTTTTTTCCCATTTCTGGCATTCTTTTATTAGCCACCACCTTTTGTTACCTTTCCATACATAGAAATTTTCCTTTTCATTACTAAGACCCTTATGCCATAACATGTGGTTACTCGTCTTCCTACTACCATGTTTGTTGCAATTTGGTGCTACCACTCTAGAAGCATCATGGTTGGAATTGCCATTCTCCATGAACCCCTTACAATTGGTTCGATTGTACAATCATCTCGAAGTACTTCACATCTTTAGGGATGTTAGATGGTTGGCTTACTTCGAGTGATTGTAGAGCTTCAAAACTTCTATTGCAATAGAATATGCTCTTGAGTTTCAGCTATCTATTGTTGTGGCGTGGGGTTTCCGTATGAGAGTTACATAGGAGACATTGGCTAGAGTGGTCAATTTACCCAGAACCGATAAAAGATGGTTTGAACATAGGGTAACATACAATCAAGGGCACATTGATTTTCTTGTTGGGCATGAGAGGGTTGAAGCGGGAGAAAAAGGGGTAAAACAAACCTCATTACCAAGGCCATGGGATGAGGTTGCATATTTCTTGCAGAAATACCTTACCTTTGAAGGCCACCATAGTCTCTTGTTTGGTTATCAATTCAAGCTACTTAACCATTTACAACATCAAGAGGTGATAAGCATGCCTTACTTTCTACTTCGTTCTCTGCAACTCATGGCTCACAATGTCAGGACAAGATTAAACCCCATAAACCATATTACTCACCACTATTTGAGCAAATTACTTGTACTAGATGCTCTTTCTCATACTCAACGTACTTGGGAAATTTTGTTGCAAGAACCTATGAGAGTAGCAACAACCCATGCAATAGAGGAGGTTCATGTTGCTAAAGAGGAAGAACATGTATAAGCATTTGATGCAATAGAAGAGGTTCACGTTGCATATGTAGGAGGAGTTCAAGAAGACGATCATGTGGACAAGGAAGACAATGATGAAATCCAAATAATAGGGGGGGATATGTTGGGATTGAGGTTGTAGGGTGTCCAATTGTGGAAGAAACTCCTTTCTCTAACCCAATGATTGAGGTTGGGCCATCCACAAGGAAGAAAAGGAAATCTAAAATAGTTTTTCCTCTAACTCATTCTAAGTAAAGAAGGACTCGGTCCATTGTTAAAAATATGGTTATTGTTACACAAGAACCAATAGCTAACAAACAAGCCACATAATCAATTGCTACAGAAGTAGTATTGTCTTCTCAAGAAAATGTTGAGCCCATGGAGGATTTGCTTGATAGTCCATAATGTAACTTTCTAGAGGAAGCCATACAATATAGAGATCACCAAATCAACTAGGAGAAAGATCAATATTGTACAAGGTAAGCATCGCCCAAAACTTTCTTATAGCACAATCCTCAAGCTTAATCACAAATTCAAAAAAGAAATTAGGGTTTTGTGCTATAAGTTAAGTGTTTCCTAACAAAATTTAAAGGCATATACATCCAACTCTAGGTTGGACACATTGATCTAGGCCCTCAAAGAATGTGTCTGGTCACCTTCTGCTTTGCATGAAGGTGACCAAGAAATGAAAGAAATGATTGCTACTACTCCAACTATTGATGATATTGTTGTTGATGCTATGCATAACACCAAAACTATTGAGTCTAGTGCTGCAAAACCCGTTGAAGAGTATATTGACGTAGATGCTACGAAACATATTGTTGCTACTCTGCTTATTAATGACGTTGAGTCTATTGATGAAATTAATATGGAAACATTTCCTAAAGATACTATTCATGTTTTTAAATATTCCATTATTGTTGCCGGTATTGATGAAAAAATTGTTCCAACTGTTGTTGATCCTATCACACCTGTTATTGATCCCATATGAGATGTTTTTTATATTGATCTTGTTGGCATGAATAAATTTGTTGAATATGATCTTGTGAAGGAAGTTGTTGGTGAAGTTGCTACATAGCCAATTGTAAAAAATGATGTTGAGATTTCCACAAAGCACTTTAATGAGATCATAGAGATTGTCATGATCCAAATGACAAAACAATTACTTAGGTCTCTATAGAGGTTCTCGATGACCTTATTAATTTTGTTAGTGGTCTTGTAGATCAAATGGAAAATTATCCCATTGTGACTCTAGAGGAGGCTTTAGTTGCACAAGTTACTACAAAAGCGCCCGATATATCCATGGAAACACAAGAGACTGATTAGTCGTGTATTAAAGATGTATCTGAAGACCATGAAATAGGACCTATGACATAATTCATTGAATGTGTACCTACTATTCATTCAGTTGAAGTACATAACAAGGAGGCAACATATATCAATTTTCTTTAAGCAATCAGGATGAGAGATGAGGTGACTAAATGGCAAGTCACGACAAAGTGTATTGAAAAAATCCTGGTTCCATCAAAGGAATACAAATGCACCATCAAAACTCTGAAAAAACAATGGACATAATTATATGTCATAGATAGAATTAAATAGGATTAATGGAGAGAGGATAGGAAGAGAATCCCTGAGCTTGAAGCAGAAGTGAGAAAACTCAACAAGGAAAACAAACAATTAAGTAACTTATCCTAGGCAGTCTTGAGTAGCAGAGGCCCATCACCAATCTATGCAATGTATCTACAAGAGAGGCATTTGATGTTTCAACTAACAACACTATTTGAGGGGAAGCCTAGATATTTCAATACATTGGAGTCCTTCTTAGAGGCATTTGTTACTTGTAACTAGGATGCCATAAATTTACTATGTGAATTGTATCAACATGAAATCTTATTATTTTGACGAAAGGAGGTGAAATCTAAATCCCTTTGCAGGGGACATTTGATTAAGGGAATTTACATCTTTCATGAACCACTAGTTACAATGGAAGGTGGAATAGCAATCTCTTGAACACAATGAGTAGAATTGTGGTGTGTGGTTCACAGGAGGAAATTAAAAGACATGAGTAGTGTTGGGAATACACTATCTATTAGTGAAACCACCACAATGGGTACCCTTTGCTAATGAAACCAAGAATTGTGCTATCTTGTATTATGAACACAATATCATAAACATAAGGTTAGAAACTTTGTTTATCCCATGGTTACAAATGGGACCATTTAACAAAAAAATTGAGAGAGAGAGCCATTTGAATATCCAAATTTCAGTGAAGTTGTAAATAGGGTAGAGAGATGCATGTAATGTCTAAAAATATACGGTGTTGCTTGGATTGGTTTGAAATTTCATTTTCATCTAATATGGTGCCTTGTACCACAATACCAACAATTATACAAGTGGAGGTTACATGAAGAAAACATGTTTAGGAAAATCATTGAAAGGAATAGGGGATATTGCTCAACAGAAGAAGATGGTTATCCTTCTTACAATTTAAGAAACCTTCATCAAACTCATGCATATATCGGCTCTGATTCTGAGTAATTGTTGAGGTTGCATGAGGACTAGCAAGAACTTAAGTAGGGGGGAAATGATGATACTCTGTTTTTCCATTCTTTTACCCTGATTTCCCTTTCTTTTTACACCCTTTTTGCAAATATTATTGACCTTTTCCTGACCAAAGATGCTACAAGTATCGTTTTATTCATAGTTTGGTGTTTTATTAAATTACAATAATGTATTAGGATGATTCTCGTATCATTTGTATCTAACTTAGATGTTTAAAGAAATGCTACAAATGTTGTAGATCCAGGTTCCACTCTATTGGTTTCCACTATTGCAAAAGCACTGCTATGGATCCATGGGTCCCATACGCTTTGACACACGACTATATTAATGTGGAACCACTACTACATATTTGCACACTTTAGCAATAATATTCCTTTCCACCACATATTCATTTGTTGTAGAACCGTGACCCCATTTTGTTGCTGCAGAATTTGTAAACACTCAGATGTAATGTTTTTAGTGCAAGATCTTGTTTTGAAACAACATCAATTTTATGTTATGTTGATTAAAAGATGTTTCCTACTCTGTAGGCTTGATCCTAGGAATTTAATAATGTAAATATTCCAACACTCTGTTTCATGAGCAGTATAAGAATGTTCAACTCTCAAGCATGTTGTAGTTAATAGCATTCAATAAGATTGTTAAGCTAAAGGCTTATAAAAGGATGTCAACTGCTTTGTAAAGGGGGACGAAATATGTTATATATTGTAGACATTTTGACATAATACAATTTGCTCTGTTTTCTTTCCCATATTTATGTGCATATATGAATGAAGTAGATTTAGTTTGTAGTGTTGAGTTAACATCTAAGTGTTATATATATATATATATATATATATATATATATATATATATATATATATATATAGTTTCATATTTCAATGCTTTGTAACTAGAATTGGATTTATGGTTTAGATTAAGATAGCATGAAGATGTTCAACTTTTAATTAAATTCTTGAGACTTGCATATATTTTGCACAACACTTCACAAGCATACAAACCTTGGTTGATAATTAATTGTACTAGCAAACTAAGATATCTTGCTCATAATTAATCATGTATTTAGGAAGTCTATTAGCTTTCATCTCACTAATTCCAATAGTCTCAAATCTTGGTTGGATTTTAGCGTCTCCTTAAATATCGATGGGTTTGGCTACTTCCTCTGTTATGGTTGCCTCTTATTTTCCTAATTCAAAATATGCATATCCAATTAGCTTATGTGATTGCTCCATCAAAGGGTAAAAAGCATTGATATTATTTGGGTCAATCAAGCTTCTTTCATGCTTTGTACTGAAAGATTCCTTCAAAAGATAAGGAACTTATTTCTCAAGAATAGGTTGCTCCTTTACATTATTAGATGTGTTTTCTTCTTTAGGGACATGAATCTCATTTGAGGGACTCTTTATTTAGACTATTTAGTGTTGTTCAATGGCCCCCTTCCATCTTACTCACCTTTGAATGCTCCATTTTTTGTCTTTCGGCCTATATCACATACGCATTGTCAATTGTACAACCTACAACCAACCATTTTAAACTCATCCATCCACTCCAAGTTTACCAACTCATTAAATCCCAATTCAACTTGAAAGTAGATTTTCCAGTGTGCTTCTTTAGTACCTTTAATCTTTCAAAGCTTAGGACCTAGGGCTACTACATGCCATAATTCTAAGCATGATCAACCTTATAATGAAATTTTCTCATACACAAGCTTTTGCTTCTAGAAATAGTCTTTAGCTTCTAGCAGGACTTTAGAAAAATCCATATCTACACAAATCCTTAATAATATGCAATATTTTTTATTTTAGAGAGAGAGAGAGAGAGAGAGAGAGAGAGAGAGAGAGAGAGAGAGAGAGATGCATGTCCGAGAATTCCATGTTGAAGACAAAAATATGCATGTCCAATAGTTTCCTTATCCATGAGGATAGTTGGGATCAAGTCTTTCTTTTCCTTATCCATGCATGTCCAATATTTTTTATTTTTGAGAGAAAGAGAGCTTTCTTTTCCTTATCCATGCATGTCCAATATTTTTTATTTTTGAGAGAGAGAGAGAGAGATGCATGTCCGAGAATTCCATGTTGAAGACAAAAATATGCATGTCCAATAGTTTCCTTATCCATGAGGATAGTTGGGATCAAGTCTTTCTTTTCCTTATCCATGCATGTCCAATATTTTTTATT
>CBVK0101940981.1:0-12327 GCA_900067695.1 Picea abies
GAACAATCTGTAACTCTGGTTTTGTTTTTGAAGGCTCTTTATATATAAAAACTCTTACTTACAAAAAAAATAAAATTACAATGCAACTTTGAACCATGTTTATATAAATTTTGATGTTAATTTAAATCATATTGAGCTAAATTTTAATGACAATTTAACCATATTGACCTAAATTTTGACAATATTCAACCTAAAAGCTCCACAAATTTGACATTATTTATGATTCTTAAGTATCATTTGGACCTATATTTCGACTATATTTTCATTTAGAAAATTTTATGAAGGCAAATTTTCATGATAACTTTGTATTCAATTTAGACTTTATTGTGGATTATTGGTTGAACTTTAGGTCGGAGTATATTTTTTTGACAGCATTTGCTACCAAAATTTTGTATGGAATTTATAATTTAGTGTGAAATTTTAGATGAAATTCAACACAAAAATATATTTTAATCTAATTTCCAGTGCAATCCTCATAGCAAATTTAGAATTCATGACCAAATAAGTGACATAAATAAAGTTTTCAAAAATGTAATATAATGTACTATTTTTTAAGGAATTTTGACACATTACTTAGGTTAAAACAAAGTGATTTTTCAATGTGGATAGCAAAAAAATCAAGACAAAAATAACATTATAGTTGTAGCAAGGTGAGATCAGAGGTTGACTATGTCCATGACAGTTAACTTCACAAGTTCAAATATAACCCATCTAAGTATGGTTGCATGTAGAAATGGTTGCCACTTCATGATAACGTTATGGACAAAAGTAAATAATGCATATCATGCATTGCATTATTGGTATGCAAATTGCTTTGGATATTCCAATGGAAAATTCATCGTATTATAACTTTAATACGCTATTATAAACATTTTTTCTAAAGAAAAAATTGCTATTTCTATTTGTAAATTGAATGGGAATCACACTTTTCACATGCTCACAACACTTTTAAATTTTTAGGGTCAAAACATCGATGTCCCATTGACATATTCATTATCTTCAGCAAAAAAGAGCTAGATAATGATAAAATCTCTTAACAATCTTGACAAATATATAAAAAAATAAATCTATACATGCCTTCCACATAAGTCTAGTTATCAACATAAAAAGTTTATTGTATATTCCTCCTAATATTAAGTATTTGTGGGAAAGAAAGAAAAAACACCTTTAACAATAAACATCCCCCACCATTCACAAACTTAAAATCATAAATTAGAAAATGGAGATGACAATATTACCTTCTTTTGATTCCTCTAGAAATGTGTACCTTCATCTACACATTTAACTTCCTTCAACAATGTACATGCTTCCACATTCAACTATCAATAAATACAAGTGTAGGTTGTTTCTCGAAAATACTTTGCCACCTCTTTCAACCTATTGCCAATAATCTTGAGAAAGATGTTTGGCAATTGTTCTATACCTTTCATCCAATTTATGACTAGTCTCGAATCTCCAAATATCTATGTACGATTTACATTATTATCCAATGCACTGCAGAATTCTTGGGGTCCTTGACTCACATCATCAAAATATTCCCATGCTTGGTATTTATCAATTTCCAAATTTCTTATTTGCATAGGAATCCTTTGCTTATCAGGCACACTACATGTTGAAAATATTAATCTAATCTAAGAAACATTAAAATGGAAAAATGATTTTTTCCTTTAAAATTCGAGGATTCCTTTCCAACCAATTACAAATGCTAAAACAATGAAAAACCTTAAAGTTATTTAATTCTTTTTTTGATACACCATTCCTTCAAACTATCTTCCACTAATATACCATCCCATACATTTGTGATCCCCATAACTTGCTCTACTTTAGTCCAAATTTAAAGTGCATAAGGACACTTTATGAGCAAACAAGAGATCATTCCTTCATCCTCTTTGCAAAGCATAGAAATCCACTTTAGTTTCCAAACCAATTTCCACAACCAATTTGGCTCTTGAATGTCTATTTTAAACATAGTTCTATACCCCAAGGATGTTGTGTACTCACCCGTTGTCTTATTTTTTGATCATGCTAATGTATCTTTCTCATCCTTGAGTCTAACACGACTTCAATGAAAACCATCCTCATATTCTTTCCACATATCTACATTTTCACCTTTTAGTCCCAAAATTTGAGGAGTCACCCACCCTTTCTACCATAAGGTTGTTTTTCCCTTAGTTGTCGTTGATTTAGGGTTTGCAAATCTCTTTCTTGAATAATCTCTATCAATTCTACAGGGAGTCCAAACAATCTATTACACCTATCCAGGGATGAACATTGATCCATGTCAGTAAGTTCAATTAGGTGAACTCTGCTACATTAAATTATCAACCCATGGATCATAAACTGATGAAGTGCATGCAAAATGTATGCAGGTACTAGTCTTCTAATCTATCTAATTATGCATAAGGAAAAACATTTAACTGCTTTAGCTACAAAAACATAGTTTTTGTTCAATTGCAGAAAGAATAGAGTATTTGCTAATAATGAATAAGCAGATTAATAAAAACATAAGGATAATTTTAAACACTTAGGATCGCCAATCTACTGGATTGTTAATGATATTCTTTCAATCATATAAGGCAATGAGAGTTCCTGCTACACAAATAACAATCAATTATTCAATTGATGTATGTTGTGTTAGTTATCTTGTGTAAATAGAAATACATGAACGTGCATAAGAGAAATGAAAAAAAATGTAAAATATCACAACTACATAAGCAAACAATACCAACAAGAAAGTAAATGGGTAGAATACTCCTCCTTAAGGGGCCCTCCTGGCTCGGGGAATGCTACTTAGAAAAGAGTGCATGAACTAAGCTCTTGTAAACTCAAAACATGTAACTCACGAAAGCACACAATAACCAGAACTTAATATATTAATTTAACAACAATATGATTACAACAATTTGATATTAAAAAGATGTATATATATCTGTATGGAGGTATGATAACCCATATTTATACAATGTATACAAGATCACATAGATCCACGCTTCATGAATCTCACAAACTGTTTACAAATAAAATACACATGTGTGTATGCAAAATCGGATCTAACAACATTGTGGATGTATGGAATAAGCTTGATCATCCACATATTGGAAAAATTAATGGCAAAATGCATGAATTTATCTCATGCGATCTTATTCCATTCTCATGCTAATTTGATGATGAGCCAGCTTGCGCAACTCCGCCACTTGTACATGTTTGACTTTCCTTTTGTGCTGATCTAGAGGATCCTTGGGCTCAACTGGCAGGTGAATGAGCTTCAGGGATCGATTTGGAATCTTCCATAAGTCAGGGTTCAGTCCTTAAGTGATCATGACCCTATAGAACAACGATCTTGTTACATAAAATCATTTAGTGACTGGGCTATAGAATCGTATTTTGAGTTGCTACATAATCAAAGATTATGTAACTACTCATTAAAATTAATAACTACTTAAATCAAATTACATAAGGAAGAGTGAAATTGAGCGTAAAATAGAGAATGTACCTATGATTTCCTTCAATACATAAGTTTTGTAGTTGATCATCATATTTATGGAAAAAATGGATAAAATAGGATATAATCGGTTCATAGGTATGGGGTTTGGATGGAAGTTTAGGATAGGAATGTGACAAAAAGAGTATGTTTTGAGGACTCAACATCTCCCCCACATGAAAGATGTTGCATGTCCTCATGCAACCAAAACGACTCTCTGCTTCTTCCAACAAAATTCCAAAATTGCTTACCCCTTTCTTTCTAAGCTCTTTCTAAAGCATCAATCAAATTGTGTACTCGACTTCTTGCCTCATTCAACCTAGTCCTCAATTTCCTGATCCTGATCCTAATCCTTCCTAACCTGCTTTGGATGTAACGCTTTCTAGCTTTACTTGCTAGTAATTTCTTTTGAGATTCCAACTCTTCTTTATCCTTTTGTAACTGGGCAATGTTGGCCTTCAAGACTGCATTTTCTGATTTAATATCATTATCAAGGAGTGTCAAGTCCTCGAGATCCTCTTTCAATATCATGATTTTGTAAATTTGCCTCTCCTTTAAAGATGTGGATGATGGTTCAATCATTGGTCCTTTATCGACTTTAGTGGCTTCATGTGTCTCATAATCAGTCATGAACTGATTAAATCCTATGTTTGCTTCATCAGAATCATAAGTTGGCAATTTAAAACTAGGAGATGCACTAAGAAATGATTCAGACCTAGGCTTCTTATTTTGAGTTGTCCTCTTCACATTGTTTGACTGCTCCTTGTCAAATTCTTCAAGCTCAATGACTTATTTGTCTTGATCTTGGATGTTATCATGTTGTTCTGCAGCTAAACCCTTTGTCATACTCTTGGTTTTTTTGCACATAATGGCCTCAATCTTTATTTTATTGTTTTGCATAGCATATGCTTTGCCTCCTAGTTCACAAGATTTTGAATTTTCATCCCTTACTTTCTCTTCTATCCTCAAATTGTTGACCTTGACTTTATAATTTTTCTTTGGTGTGCTTCTTCGACGTCGACCTCTGAATTTTGGAGGTTTAGGGTTTGAAACCCCGACCTCTTTTTATGTTCTTTTCTTTACACTCTTCTTTTTCCCTATTGCCTTGGGATTTGTCTTCATGTTTTTCTTCTCTAACTCTTTGTTCCTTTCTGGTTCTGCAAGCTTTTCTGCTTCTGCATTCTTTGTTCCCCTTGCATTCTCCAATTCTTCTTCTTCTGGCTCTATATTTTTTTATTTAGGAAATTCAGGTTCTATTTCCAAGCTTTCAAACTTAGAAACCCTCGGATATGTACAAGAAACCTTGTTTTTGACACTCTTATGCTTCGACCCTTTGACCTCTTGTTTTATTGGAGCCTTAACACAATGATTATGAATTAGGAATTGCTCCCAATTGTCATTATGTTCCTGCAGTTTGGATTCAACCGATATTTTTATCAACCCAAAATGAAACAAGCTACCCTCTAAACTCTTTGGGTTACGCTGTATAGATAAATCCATTTTCTTCAAACTGTTCAATAGATAGAAAGGCATGTCTAACTCATACCCTTTTTCAAAATTTGCAAGCAATATGATATGGTGATAGAACAAAAGCTCGTACCTTCCTTCACAGGTTACATATTTATGAAGGATGAATAAAATATCATGCCATTTCTTTTTAAATGTAGAAGTGGGCATACCTTTTTTCCAATTGAATGCCTGCATTGGGTCTTTGAGGAAGTCTTTCCAGATTTCTCCTTTGATCTTCTGATTCTTGAACCATGGCTCACCATCCCGAGG
The DNA here is from genome assembly GCA_900067695.1 of Picea abies. NCBI lineage: Eukaryota > Viridiplantae > Streptophyta > Pinopsida > Pinales > Pinaceae > Picea > Picea abies. The sequence goes on from CBVK0101940981.1 coordinate 5,261, forward strand.
TATCCCTTTAGCTTGCGAAATGAATGCATCAACTAATTGTAGCTCAAGAGCACCAATTCGAGCCTTTGTGCCATCAAAATATTTCACAAAAGCCTTGGTCACATGCTTATCGTACCCCTAAAATCTTCGAAGAAGGGAAACCATCCAACTCTTTGAAATTACCTCATGCACTTCATATATGCTTCCAAAAATTCAATCCCAATCGGCTCATACCTGACCATAAGTCCCATGCTTTGACATGCATATATATAATTATTGTGTAGAGTGTTTAATATATGAGCAGGTGCATAGTTAAGGTAAGGTTTCAAAGGTATGATTAGATAGACGACATCAGATTCAAGAATAATGGTAAGAGGTTAGGATAGACTTAGGAAAACATAGTAAAAGTATACTAGTGGATCTCATGTTTACCAAATCTTTTCTCAATTCATAATTCCAAATTCATCGATGATTCAAAAAGTTATTGCCTTTTTTATTTTACCTGTAGCTTGAAGAATTAATCATATCTGAAACTAGAACTACAACATGTCTGAATCTGGATGTTGGTTTTGTTGTTGGAACTGATGAATTTATTACTGCATACTATGAGAGAAAGTTTTGGAACTGAAGGTGAAGGCTACTAAAACTGATGAAAAATGTTGAAGAGTCCTGAAGATTGATGTTGCTGAAGAAGATGTTATGATGTTGATGTTGAAGGCTTCCAAGAGTATTGAATTTTATGGTGACAATCTGAATCTACCGTTGTCATTGAAGGTGGGTTGAAGAGTGTTGCTATTGCTAAAGGTGATTTGAGTATGTTGCTAATAATGTTTCTAGAATTGAATGTCACAATAATTTTCAAGAAATTCATAAATCGTACTAATCATGTGCTTGTATGTTGGTTAAAAATGAGTCAATGACTAATAGATGCTTGAAGAGTAGCTACATGTGATTTTCGGTAGCTGCAGAAAGTTTTTGTAACTGCAGAAAAGTCTGCATTTGTAGAAATAAACTCTTTGATAGAATGTTTTTATGAGTTAACTCTCAAGCTTGAACTACAATGTCTGGTATAAAAGAAATTTAGCATGTTGTAGTAGAAAAAATTATGAAAACAAGAAGAAAAACTTGAATAATCCAACAACTGCTACTGAATTTATGTTTGAGAAGAACTATGAAAAATATGAAAACCTCTAGAACTCTGAATTTTTTTATTATCTGAAATGAAGAATCTGTTGGACTTAGTGCTGCAAAAACTATGTAAGAAATAAAAATGTTGAACAAGGGTTGAAGAAATCCTGTGTGTATTTAAAGAACCTTATAATTTTATTCGCCAGATCTATGTTTTTCAAACAAATCATTGCACAATTGCGCCAATAAACTGGTTTTCACAGACTGCACTTATTTTTTCCTTATTTTTTCTTTACTTCTATATATATATATATATACCATTTTGTTTTAGAACATACATAGAAAATATCACTTTGAGATGAGAGCAGGGGAAGACTTTTCCTTACTCACTATCTCCATCTCTCATTGTTGAAGCAAATTATGGACAAATTCTTCTCTATTTGAAGGATTTTGATATAATCTTAGTTTGTGTCCATTCACTAGAGAGGAAATGCCCTCCTCATCAATAATTTTAATTTTGACTGATCCAATATAGAAAAAATTATCTATCTCATATGGACCTAACCACTAAGTATTGAGCTTCCCTTTAAAAAATTTAAATCTAGAATAAAAAAGAGAGCCTAGTTACCATGTTTGAATTTCTTCTTTGTGATGAATTTGTCATGCCATCTTGTTCTTTGTTGTTGAATGATAATAGTATGTTGAATTGCATTATGTCTGATTTCGTCTAATTCATTGAGTTGTGTTAATCTTTGTTGTTGTGCTTTTGAAAGATCCATCCCTAACTTGGTTGTTGTTCTAAAAGTCTTGATTTGGAATTCAATAGGAAGCAAAACTTGTTTACCATACACAATCTCATATGGTGTATGCCCAATTGTGTTTCTCCATGTCATCCAATATGCCCAAAGTGCCTCTGGAAGCCCGTCTTCCCTATATTGGTGGTGTAGCTGAACAATTTTGGTCGAGATGGCTCCAAGAACTTTGTTTGTGGACTCCACCTGCTCGTTGACTTGTGGATGGTAAGGGGATGACTTTCGATGCTTGATCTTGTATTGTTTTATGATAGTCTGGATAAGCTTTGATGTGAACTGGGCACCTTTATCTGTTGCAATTTCTCTTGGGACACCAAAACGAGTAAATATGTACTCAAATAAAAAATCTACAATAATTTTTTCATTAGCATGCAAAATAGTTTTATTTTCTACCCATTTAGTGACATAATTAATACATATCAGAATATACCTTTTCTTCCTAGACATTAGAAAAATAGGTCCAACGAAATCTAAGGTCCATTTTTTAAATGGTTCTATGAGTACCTAGGGTTGTAGAGGTGTTTCGTCTTCTTGCACCGATCTTCCCATTCGCTGACAATTGTCACAGCTTTTGACATATTTCTTGGCATCTCTAAAAAGAGTGGGCCAATAATACTCCAAATGAGGGACTTTGTATGTTGTTCTTTAATAAAAAAAATGGCCTCCACATGGTTCATCATGGCATGCCTTCAATATGTCAAATACTTCATCCGCTCGTACACACCTTCGAATGATTAGATTAGGTCCAATACGAAAAATTTCTCCACCAATCCATGAGTAACTGACACTGATTTTAATGATCTTCTACTTCTCCTTTGTGGAAAGATGTTGAGGTAATTTTCCTATAGCTATATAGTTAGCAATATATGCAAACCAAGGAGATTTAGTAAATATTGCAAAAATATGCTCATCGGGGAAATCATCATTAACAGGAACTAATTCACCTTCATTATGAATCCTGGAAAGAAAGTCTACAACTACATTCTCTTTACCAGGTCTATCTAGTATATTGATATTAAATTCTTGTAACAGAAGAAGCCACCTGGTAACCCTTCCATTAGTAATTGGTTTGTTCATTAAATATCTAATGGTTGAATGATCAACGTGGATGAAGATCTCATATTTTGTAATATAGTGCTTAATTTTGTTGATGGCATGCACTACTACAAGGAACTTCTTTTCTGTAACTATATAATTCAATTAAGGGGGTGTGATGTTTTTACTCACAAAATAAATGGCATAAGATACTTGATTTTCCTTTTGTCCTAGCATTGTTCCTAAAGTTGTGTCAGAGGAATCTATAGATATATGAAATGGGAGGGATCGATTTGGCCCTCTTAAGACAAGAGCTACATAAAGTTTCTCTTTCAAAGTTTCAAATGCAGTTTGGCAAGGAATATTCCAAAAAAAATCATTATCTTTAGTAAGAAGTTTGAAAAATGGAGATGCAAATTTCATGAAATTTTCAATGAATTGTCTATAGTAACCAACATGTCTTAAGAAAATCCTGACATCTTTTTGGGTCTTTGGCACTGGAAGATTGGAAATGACTTCTATCTTTGTTGGATCCACTTTTATACCTGCAGAAGACACACAGTGACCCAAAACAATTCCTTTAGATTGTAACATAAAACATTTATCTATGCTTAATGCCAAATTAGTTTCTTGACATATAATTAAAACCTTTTCTACATTTTATAATGCTTCCTTGAAAGTATTTCCATAGACATTGAAATCATCCATATATACTTCTACACAATCATGGATTAGGTCAAAAAAGATACCAAGTACAACACGTTGAAAAGTTGCAGGTGCATTAAACAAACCAAAATGAAGCATGCTATAGGTCTATGTCCCTCATTGACATGTGAATTTGTTTTTTGTCTTGATCCTCTAGAGCTATTTGTATTTGGTTATAACCTCTAAATCCATCCAAAAAGGAAAAGTATTTTTTACATGCTATTGTATATAAGACCTCATCTATAAAAGGTAGAGGAATATGATCTTTTAAGGTTTCTTTATTCAATTCCCTATAATATAGGAAAACGCACCATTTGTAATTTTTCTTAGGAACAATCACTAGTTGAGATACCCATTGACTGTCAGAAATTGGATTTATAAAACTAACATTAAGTAGTTTCTGCAATTCGTCTTTCACAATTTTTTTCAAGAGTGGGTTCCTCTTTGGGGTTCTCTAATAGGCTTGGAATTATCCCCTATATAGATATGTTGAATAATGTATTAGGTTGGATTCCACACATATCAGTGTATTCCCATGTGAATGCACCAGAATGTTTCTGTATCGTTTTGATTAATTGCTCTTTTTGAATTTCTTCAAGTTTAGAATTGATATTTAGAGTTTTTCCGTGAAATTTTTCAACAGCTACATTACTTGATTCTGATATTGATTTGACAGAAGACATTGAACCTACAATTGTTGATAAAGTATCCATAGTACAATTTTCTTGAAAATCTCTGTCCAAGATCTGCTTATGATCAAAATTATTCTACCCCCATGATATTGAGTAAAATCATAATTATTAATAATATTGATGATTTGATTTTCCTCGATATCATTTTTTAGATTCATAACTTGGTCAATAGTTAAAATAGGTTGTACCACTTATTCATTATTATTTGTATCTCGAAATCATTGTGTAAATTTTAATTCAGTTAAATCTTTAGTAGGTGGATATAGATTGAATTTCTTAACCAAATCAACATGTGTAATTGTCATGTCCCCTAATCTACAACTGATAAAAACATCAGTTGTAGCTAACCAATGCCTCCCTAAGATTAATGGGTTCCCACGCAAGTTAGATTTCGGCTGTAAAACCATGAAATCTATAGGGTACTCCCAAGAATCCAAGGAGACTATTATATCCTCTAATACACCTTCTGGTTTTATTGTTGATCTATCAACTAATTGTAAAACTATGAGAGTGTTACGGAGATTAGAAAATTGTAATTCATCCATCGTACCTTTTGTCATTACATTTATTGTTTTTGCTATATCTATTAATGTGTTTGAAATTGCAACATTATTGATGTGGATTTTTACAATGGGGCTATCGGGATCAAAATATTTTTTCATATAGATTTTACCCAACATAAGGTATGCCAATTTACCAATAACTTGCATTGTTTGTGGGTCTTTCTTTTTCCTTCGTGCTTTCTTTATACGCAATTCCCTTCCTTTCTTAGCATAAATTGGAATTTCATTTATTGCTTGCAATAATGGAGTTATGATACAAACATTCTTTAATTAATCCAATAAATTGTATCCTAATTGAGTAATTTGTTTTTCTAATGCCAACCATTATGGGAAAGGTGGAATACTAGATTGTTGTGTTTGATTTATTACAGATGAAGAAGTTTGATTTATTGGATTAGTACTATCAATGTTGTCTATTTGGTTAAGATTGTCCTCCTATTTAGGTTCTTCAACAATAATAGGTGCATATTGATAAAGTACTTTTCCCGATCTAAGATGAATATCATTTATACCAAGAGAAGTAATCATGTAAGTGGGAAAAAAATGTAGCTCGACATTGTAAGCGGGTTATGCTACTTTATTATTGGGATTAGAAATGGGTTGTATAGGTAGTTGGGTAGGTCTTGGAGGTTGATTTGATGGTAATTGAAGTTGTTGAGGTTGTGAAATTTGGGGTTGTGGTGGTTGATTAGAGTATGGTTGTTGGACTTGTGGGGGATACTATTCTTTTGTAGGATATTGGGTGAAGTGGTGTTTGGTGTACTCCGACCACTAGTAAATCTACCTCCACTATCTCTACACCTATTCATGCATTCTATTTAACATGATTTTAAATGGTTGAAGAGAGACTCACTACAACTCTAATTATAGTGAATGCATAGGTTCTTACCTCTAGTCTTCTCGTCTTTATTCCCATACATTCATTCCTATGTGTATTTAAAGGAAAGAAAAACTCGATGCCTCTTTGCACTTCCCCAACAATGACACCAAAAATGTCAGTCAATTCAATTAGATGAATTATGCTACATTAATTCATCAACCTGGGGATCATAAATTGATGAAGTGTGATGCAAAATATATGCAGCTACTAGTCTTCTAATCTATCTAATTATGCATAAGGAAAAATTGTTCACTGCCTTGGCTACAAAAACAGAGATATGTTTAGCTACAGAAAGAACAGAGTGCTTGTTAATGATGTAGAAACAGAATAATAAAGACATAAAGATAATTATAAACACTTAGGATCGTCAATATACTAGACTGTTAATGACATTCTTTCAATCATATAAATCAATGAGAGTCCTTGTTGTGGAAATAACAATCAATTATTCAATTGATGTATGTTGTGCTAGCTATCTTATGTAAATAGAAATAAATGAACTTGCATAAAATAAATGAACAAAAATATGAAATCTCACAACTGAATAAGAAAATAATACCTGTTATCGTTTAGTTTGTAGTCTAGGTCAAGTAGCTAAAAGGTAAGGATCAAACTGGCGTAGGCCTCGAGACATGATCTCCTACTTATCCCTAGATATCGGGGATAACAATACCAACAGTAAATCAATTGAATAGCGTACTCCTCCTCGGGGGGGGTGCTCCTTTCTCATGGAACACTACTTAGAGAAATCGTATGAGACTTAAGCTTTATAAACTCAAAACATGTAACTCTCGAGAATGCACAGTAAACATAACTTTATATTAATTCAACAACAATATGATTACTACAGTCCGATATCAAGAGATAATCTCTCTCTATATGTGTGGTTGCATGTGTAGGTTTGATTACCCATATTTATACAATGCATACTATATCGCATAGATCCAAACTACATTGATCTCACAAACTATTTACAAACAAATTACACATGCATATATGCAAAATCAGATCTAACAATCTTTGTGGATGTATGGGATAAGCTTTGTCATCCACGTATTGGAGAAACTCATGACAGAATGAATGAATTTCTCTAATTTGATCTCATTCCTTTCTCATGTTGATTCGATGAAAAACCATCTTGTGCAACTCCGCAACTTGTACACGTTTGACTGCAGGTTTGACGTTACTTCTACATTGATCTGGAGGATCTATGGGTTGAGTTGATAGGCGGACGAGCTTCAAGGATCAATTTGACATCTTCCATAAGTCGAGG
>CBVK0101941004.1:0-10681 GCA_900067695.1 Picea abies
GCACATGTGAAAGATGCAGCATTATTATGTGAGTTGTTGCATGGGTTCATTGAGGAGATTGGTGCACACCATGTGGTGCAAATCGTAACAAATAATGCAGTTAATTATGTGGTTGCTGGTAGGATGCTTATGGAGAGGCATGGCACAGTGTTTTGGATTCCATGTTGACCAACCCTCTGTCTCTTGTAAAGTTTGAGCACTTTCGAGACAAGCTTGGTATAGTCCGAAAGAATCTCCCTCGAAAGGGGGAGTGATGCTGATGATACTATGGTATCTTGACCAATAACGAGTAGTTCAGTTAGGATTTTATATCCTAGGGGACTAATCATCCCTGGACAGATCCCAAAGGTCCAGTAAGGACAGTCTGTTAGATTACCTGTGCATGTATATGCTAGCTATGGTTAGTAGTGGTAGCTCCGTTAGGATTTTATAATCCTAGGGAATCTTATGATTCCTGGGCAGATCCCGAAGGTCTGGTAAGGATGGCCTGTCAAAGTACCACGTGGTAGCTTGTTAGGATTTTATATCCTAGGGAATCTTATGATTCCTTCGCAGATCCCGAAGGTCTGGTAAGGATGATCTGTCAGAGTACCACAGATGTTGTTGTTGATGCACCTGCCTCATTTTGTTGCCACATATTGATGTTGATGTTCCAGCATTGTGTTGTTGATGTTGATGTTCCAGCTTCATGTTGTTGATGATGTTGATATTCCAGCTTCATGTTGTTGATGTTGATGTTCCAGCTTCATGTTGTTGATGATGTTGATATTCCAGCTTCATGTTGTTGATGATGTTGATGTTCCAGCTTCATGTTATTGATGATGTTGATGTTCCAGCTTAATGTTGTTGATGATGATGATGTTACTCCAGCTCCGCGCTGCAGGATGATGACGTTCAGTTTCTATTGATGTTGATGATGAGAAAAACTTTCGATGACCTATAGATATGACCGACAGTATTCCCGATGCTGATGACGATGTCCCCTCCTCTTGATGATTTATTGAGTCCAGTCAGTGGTTATTAATGTTGTGAATAGAAAACCCTTCTTGTTAAGGGGGAGTGTTGAATATTGTAACTTCGAAGAATATTCTACCTAAGAGAGAGTTGAATAATATTATTATATTATATTCGAAGAATATTCTACCTAAGAGAGAGTTGAATAATATTATTATATTATATTTAATTAGGCCCTATTGTGCATTAGTAAAAGTTGGCCCCATTGTGCCTTGACAGTTAATTGTAAATTAAAAGGGTAAAGTGACAGGTCAGCCCAGACCTAATTATAGGTTGGCCAGATCACTATTTATAAGAAAGGCCAGTGCCTCATTTGGACACTCATCACACTAGCTCTGAAGCTATGAAGAAGTGCGCAAGTCTTGGAGGAGTAGCTGCTGCAACTGGGGATGACGTCAAGGAGGGATCTTGGTCTATGTCTTGGTATTTCTTGGTTAAGTGGTGTGCTACTTTTCCTAGTGAAGGAGTAGAGGAGGATCTTTTGTTCGGTCTTTGGTCTATCTATATTGAGAAAGTTTTTGCTGGGTTTTCTCCCCCGTGAGGGTTTCCCAGGACAATCTGTGTGTCTCTATTGTTTTTGTGATTAACTCACTTTCAGTGATCTTATTTATGCAGCTAATGTGATAAATTATTATAATAATAAAGAAGAACCGTAACTGCTAGCTGTACAAGTAAAACTTCAACACATATATCCTTAAACGTTGTATCTTTGCCATATATGTGTTCTACATTTGAACTCTGAAGTTCGAATTGCATATTGCAATATTGTCACAACATTGATACATCTGGGTTTGGCAATATAAACATGTTTACTACAGCAGTTATTTCACTCCTAGCATACTTACTTTACATTGCAATTTGGACATATAAACTGTCCACATAAAGTTGCTACAGCAGTGATTATTTGTGGTCAAGTTTGGTATAAAGGGATACAATCTATACATCTGTATTTGACTTAATGGTTACAGCAATATTACATAGTTACCATGATACATGTGTGACGGTTTAAATCTGTTCGCTTGTGTCGTATTTATTGCTAATGTTTGCTGTCCTATTGCACTACGATATTTCATGAACATGCTATGCACCATTTGCTCATTCTAACTGGATATCGATGCCTTGTCATTGCTGGTTATAGATTGTTATCACGTGTTTGTGATAAGTGGCTTACATTGAAATGCTATAACTCCGAATCAAGTATTGAACTTCACATGCTATTGGTTGTTGGCTATCTGAGGGTTCCTTGCAAACAATCCTTAACCCTAAGACTTTGTCTTCTCTAGTTCACCTTGAAACCATTACTTTGCAAAGTCAACCAAAGTCAGCCAAGTCCTTGTCCATACCTGCCATACTTGCAACGATAGGACTTAGTTTGACTTTATAGGAAAGCCCTACTTAGGTTAGAGACCCTAGCCTAGAAAAGTGGAAGCAAGGCCGGTGAGGTGACAGTGGGCAGCTTGCTTGTTCTGTTGCCCCAAGCTCCCCTTCACAGGGCAGGACTTTCCCTGGGCGTAAGTTTGAGCAGCAACACATCCCAAAGCAAATAATGTCATGCCTAGCTCCATCTATCATCAATGTTGTGCTTGCATCTCGGTGTATGGATCTGCTGTCACTACTGTGTCATGAGAAAGGAGAAACAACTACCGAGCAACCAGGTTAAACTCTAACAGTAAATATTCCATTGATACCATAAAGCTATGGTAGTAGCACTGCAAAGTACCATGTGCCTAGCCATAAGGTATGTACCATGGCAACCACAAGAGGTTCATACCTTGGCAATTGCAACCTGTCTACTTGCACATGTTGTTGACAATACTATTGATAAAGTAACTTGGCAAGCCCTTGTAGATCATCTTATTCTATTCTCTTGCATCTATAACTAGACGGATAAGTGCAGGTTAATAGAATCTGCTGTGCGGATTAAGATGGTTGCCAAGCAGGTACCAGCTTTCAAATAGCCACACTGATTTTCGAGAATTCTTGAGAGATCAAAAAGGGACAAAAATCGTGGAGTGGGGCAAAGTCAAATGTCATAGCAATCAAACTTCTAATGTGACAAACAGATGCAATGTGATCACAAGAAAGGCATTTTAACATGAGGATTGATTATAGCAATCATAACAATGACCTTTTAGGAAAAAAACCAAGATTGACTACAAAACCCCTTAGTGTAATGCTGCAGAAATCATAAATGACAAGGTTTGGACGACTGTCTTTTTCTGTCCAAGTGTGGGAGGCCTCAACTACGGGATGCACCATTACAAATTCAGTCATTCACTCATCCATGCACCGATTATCCTTAAACTACTGATATAAACCATATTGAAAAAATGATTAATATAGGACTCACCAAAGCACAAAAAATATTAAGCATAAATACAAGGAGCCAAGGAAGAAACCCGAGTGATGTGTACCTGATAGAATTCCTGATGCTTCGAGGCGGAGATGAGCCAGCCTTGCAAAAGTACCACTGTGAAATAGTCCCACTGATAATGTACACCTGAGATTCTATCGCTATTGTCATACTCACCAAAGCACAAAAAATATTAAGCATAAATACAAGGAGCCAAGGAAGAAACCCGAGTGATGTGTACCTGATAGAATTCCTGATGCTTCGAGGCGGAGATGAGCCAGCCTTGCAAAAGTACCACTGTGAAATAGTCCCACTGATAATGTACACCTGAGATTCTATCGCTATTGTCATAGACCATAACATTGTGATAATAGCTAACGCATAGTAGGCTGGAACCCATCCGTCCTCTTTCCATAAGCAACACTCCACACCAGTGCTTCTTCCACAAGCATACTCAGATTCTTCAACTTTGGGATTAGGTATGATCCTGCCATTCAGGCGTGCAAACACCAAAAAGACTATAATGGGTACATAGTACACAAAGAGAGCAGCTAGTAAGCCAGGCAAAACCAGCATCAATCTCATGTTTCTCGCAAGGCCTTCCGAAGCTGTGCCTATGATTCTGATTGTGAGTTCTATACGATGCCAGTTTAAAATAATGATCCAGACAATTATCCCGCATAGTGTAAAGATAAAAACAAGAATGAAAATCCTCAGTGCAAGGCTTATTGCCTCCCTGCAATCTTTACTCATAGTGCAGGCCACGAACCAGAAGACATTGATGAAAACAGGAATGAGAACAAAGAAGGGAAGGCATGAATACACTATCTGTTTTGTGTAATACCTAAGGAGCCAGAGAAGACCAAATAAGAATGGGACACTCAAAAGCAGTGTTATTACAAGTGTCCAAACCGTGTCCTTCAATAGATACCCGCTGCTCCCAAGTACTACAGGGTTTGGGTAATAACCCAATCGTATTACACGATTTGGGTGATAACCCAAATGTTCATATGCTCCATGAAAACCTAATTCTTGATCTCTGGTGTTAACATTGAGTGAAGATTTTGTACAAGAGCTGGAATTTGTATCATAGACATAGGAGGCAACTTTTCCGTAATTTTTGTTGCTGTGGGCAATTGAAAATATTCCAAATGCAAAGGTCGCCAATACCAGAATTACAAATACGATTAGAAAGGCTTTGTCCTGGAAATACCTGCGGCCGCTGTTATATCTGATTGGATTGTAGTCTTCCTGCTGATAAGAAGATATTTCCGTCTCTTGCAGGCCGGCTTTATTCAGTAGAGGCTCTGAAGCTGAAGATTCAATATAAGAATCCAATGAACCTGCTCCTCCTACGTTGCTCCCCATAGTAGTCGAGTATGAATCAAACTCTTTTTGAATTTTTTCATTCACAATATGATGTTCTATCACATCTCATCTCAAATATGTATGTGGTGTTTTCTTCTATAATGATGTGAGTGTAGGGAATTGAACCCAGCATCTTCTCAAAGTTCTGTTTGAGTTAGGTTTGGTGTGAGCCTGCCACTGAGATAGATCGCTGAAACTGCCTACAACACGTATGACAAAAATGCCCAGCGGCATCTGCCTGTTTTACAATAATCGACAACAAAAACTGAAGTCCTTTTTTTCATCGAATGAGGATTAATAAAAACGAAGTAGGTAACTCGAATAAATACTTTTGCATATCAATGCAATCCATGATTTTTCCCAGGTACCTCGAATAAAGAGTTTTGCATATAAATGTAATCCATGATTTTTCCCACCGGTGCGTAAGAGTCGATACCAAACAACTGTTGCATTTCATCATGCAACACAAGATTGCTACAATGAGACAACGACCTCTCGCAAAGGGCTTTGGGAGGGCATTGCTTGTTCCATCCGGCAAGCAAGGTATAGTAATATGTATATAATCAATTCAGACATATATTTGTCTATATATACATAGATATATATATATGAATGAAATTAAAGAGGGAGAGTATTATTGTGGAACGCCCAATATATGATAACAAAACCACACAAGTAACATTGGAGTGAGAACTAAATTGTAAAAGTCAACGTTAGTAATAATTTGTTTTTATTCATGCACATAACATTGTTTTTTAATAAATTTAATGGTGTGTAGCTAGCATCAAGAGTACCCAAGCCAGTGTTAGCAAGAATTTGTGAATTTGCAAGGGCTCAGATGTCACGCACATAACATTGTTGTAATATATGGACACGCTATTTGAAAGAGCTTCATTTTTCTTTAGGATAAGTAAAGGTAGGTTAATAAGGTTTTATCATTCACTTAGACATTTTCTCAAACTTTTTTTTTTTAAAAGAGCGATCTTAAAAATCCCTCATATCATTGGATATGAGTAAAATCATAATCAAAGAGAGTATGTGTCACGGAGTTAGGTTTTTTCGTTTTGCTTAGACGTCTCATATCACTAAGAAGTTTAGTCGTATGGTACCGATGTGACTTTTCTAGTTGGGCATGAACATCAACTGCTTGTACCATCCAAACTACACCTAACCAACATGTCGTGACCAAACCAAAGCTAGGCACCTTAGAGTGTGTGGAGTATCAAAGTTCTTGTTTCACCGTAAGCTATGCTACACATCACCACCCAATCATAGACAATGGTGCACCATTGCCTCCCCTAAGCCAACATTACTTGAACAATTGACTGCCTAACATGAGATCGAGCTATCATCCATCTAGGCCAACACTTGATAGTCCATGAAGACCATGTCCCTGCTTTGTCAAGCATTCACACACCTTTGGTACACTCATCAACAGCATTGCCTTGCCATGGATAACATACAATCCATCACATTGCCCAATCACAAGTTCACAACATCCTCCATCGAACCCTGCTATGCAGCTCCTCGTCGATTGTCTACCCTACTCAACTAGACATCCTTGGCCCTCTTAGCCTTCACACTAATACATTGTCCTAGCTATTTGGTCACTGCCACTTACAAGTTAGTCACCAAGGCTACTAAAATGTATAAACTCTTCATGCATCCTTAGTAAAATTTGTCTAGCAACCCCTCCATCGTGCCACTGCCAATGGCACCTCAAGTAGGGTCCTTACATTATCCCCCACTTGAATTGTTGATGTCCTTGTCAATCCATCCCCATCAACTCCTCCAATGAAAGGGGTGTTAGTGGCGATGCTTTCACAATTTCTACATCTAAACGTGGTTTTGATACCATTTATCACTAGACTATACTTTTTGTTCTACTTGAGCATCCCATACCACTCATGGAGCCTAGTCGTCCTGCGGCATTGATGTGACCTTGCTAGCTAGGCATGATCATCAATCATGTGTATCAACCAAACTACACCTAATTGACATGTCCTAATTGAACCCAAGCCAAGCACCTTAGAGTGTGTGAAATATCAATGTGCCCATTTCACCGTAGGTGATTACACCATCACCTCCCAAACATAAACAATGTTGCACCATTGTGATGCAAGTGCATCAAAGTCATCATGGGGATGCCAAGGTAAAGATGGCTACATGAAGTTGTTCCAGGAAGTTGTTGTAGGAGTGTTGCGGGAAGATGTTGTAGGAGTGTTGCAAGAAGTTATTGTAGGAGAGCTGCAGGAACTTGCTACAGGAAGCTATTGTAGGAGAGTTGCGGAAATGTTGTGGCAAAACGTGATACATCGTAGGTTATGGCAATGGAGCAAGATGGATACCTTGTTGGAGAATGAACGCGTACTTAGGATTGGTTTGTTGTTGTAGCATGGACAAAAGACACATGTGTGAGAGGAGACGTGGAGCCAAGGGAATATTGACCACGTGCTTCATGAAAACAACTCGGGAGAAGGTAAATTGTGATAGAGAAGAGAACTATTGAGGAAGGAGTACATTGTTGGATGGAAGTTGGAAGGTCACGCTACAGTGAAAGAGTCACTAGAAACAAAAGGGCAAAAGAGGAAAACGTACGGGCACGAGGAGCTCATGGGAAGTTGAAGGTAAACAATTTTCTATAGATAAAAAAACACAACATCAGGTAGTTAGTGGAGAGGAGCTTGCAAGAGGAGAAGGAGATCTCGCAAGAGAAATGATAGAGGAATGGTTGAGATCGCCATGGCCTTTGGCCTGGCAATCCAACGAGTTTTGCAAGTTCACATACGTGACCATGGAGCCATTGTAATATCATTGTATTATATCTCTACGTAAATCAATAAAAGGAATTTAGGTTTCCATATTGAATCTTGATGTGTATGTATGGATGAGTAGCATGTGTGTTATTATATGTTAGTGTTATTTGTATGATTGGGTTTGTGATTATCTGTAGGTGAGCATGGGGTCTCTAGGAAGACCATGTTTTAGATTGATGATTCTTTGCAGATGGGTATTGAATAGTTTTTTTTGTTTTGAAATGTGGACGCATGTACATTATTGTTGCTATATCATTGTTATATTTTTATTATTGTTGCCATATGCTGCTAGTTAGAAGGATGGGCGTTGTTGTTGTATGAACATAGAAATTCCTCACAGAAGTGTGTTTGCGTCCCAAAGTTATGAGAGGTCTACATATCAGTGAGGATTCCTTGGTTGGTGAACTAATGTTGTAGAGGAGTCATGCATATTTGAAATGGTGTGCATATTTGTTGCAACTACATTGTTGTTGAGGTACAACGTATGATGCTCCATGAGGATGGGCGGTGTTGTTAAGTATAATCTGAGCGAAGAGATTTCCTGGAGTACATAAGCATGTTTGCATCACATAGAATTATGAGAAGTCTGTGTATGAGGAGGATGATTCTTAGGGTTTGCGGGCTAATAGTTGAATGCGGGTTTGAGTGAAATAACTTATAGGGCGACACAACCAAGGAGAATGCATGGAGATGTTGTAATTTTTTGGAAATAATTATAAAGGTTACAAACCACACATTGTGGATTGGAAGAATGCGGTGGTAGATGGTCAGTACAAAATTATGTTTTGTTGGTGTATTAGAAGAGCAAACAGTGGCTAACATGCAACCCTTGTAGTTGTAGCATTGCTCGATGTAGAGAAATCTATGTGGTTATATTATGCGGGAGCAGTTGCAATCCCAATATGGCGTAAGAGACCGAATTTATGTTGTGTCTGTACTCTGACGGGTAGCGGGTGGATTCTCTCTGCATCACATAGCCTCCCCGAGCTAGCAATACTTGAACAACCAACAACCCAATGTGAGACTATGATGTTATCCATTTAGAATAACACTTGCTAATTGTTGAAGATCATGTCCTTGGCTTGCTAGTTGTTCACATAACTTCAATATACTCATCAACGATGTTCCCTTCCATGGATAACACACAATCCATCACATTGCTAAATCATGTCATCCTCCACCAAAGATTTTTATGCAAAACCTCATCAATCGTCCACCCTACTTGACTAAACATCCTTGGTCCTCCTAGCCTACACATTAGTACATTGTCCTAACCATATCGTGACTACCACCCATGAGTCGGTCACCAAGGCTACCAAAACATATAGAATCATCATGCACCCTTAGCCAAGTTTGCCTCATGTGCCCTTCATCATGCCACTGCGAGTGGCACCTCAAGTAGGGTCCTTATACTATGTTGGTTTAAAATTCATAAACAAACACCCACATCTAGACTGTTGGGGACGAACCCCTTGCACAATGAGTTGGGAACCCCAATATAACCTTTTATGTTGTTGACCCATATCAAGCAATTACAAAGGAGTGCATGCTAGCTTGCCTATATGCCAATCTAGGTCTTTGGGGAATGGTGCAAACATCAACACAATTGACCATGCAACCCCCTTCCTAGGTCACTAAACAACATTTTTTTTTCATTTTTTGGCACTCCTAAGCTCATAAGTTGAGAAGCTCCTAGAAGAACAACATAACAAAGACAATGGATGTGAAATCATTATACATAGACCTAAGTTGCAAATTTCAAGCTACATAGGGTTGCCCAATAATGACAAGGATGAATCTCCTATATCATGACTAATCTTCATATGTATATCATTTATCATATTTATTAGCAAAAATTCATCGTAACTCAATATCTATTCAAAACTGAGATGATAAAAACAATCTATGTGCAAACCTCTCAGCATTTAAAAGATTTGGGGTTATTTTCTTTACATTTATTTACTTTTTTGCTTTTTAAATATAGATATTAGACATCAACGTCTTTCCCATTTTAGTTTATGCATGTGATCCATGTTACACATCTCATCGATATTGGGTTGTAAAATACATGTCACTTCTCTCGCTACAATGATTTTAATTATGATTTTTGTTTGATGTGTCTAGTAAGCTAATATTTTAAAGTGTTTGGTCTTTTATGTCTTGTTATCTTGTACCATATGACACTTTGATTTTTGAACCTTCATGTCATTTATTAGATAGTTATAATGCAGTTGATGTGCTGCAAGTAAATATGGACTATTGGAGTCACTTGTAAGAACTAGATTATAAGCAACTACCTTTCAAGTGCAATTCTTTCCATAAGTATGAGAATTTTGCTAAAAATTACTGAAGGCCTAGGAGTAATAGTTACTCCCTAAGCATCCTTCGATATCCTCTAGTCAATAGGAGCATAGCCCATTTATGATAGTCAATAGTAGGTGCCAAAAAAAAAAGACTAAGGTGTCACAACCAATAAAGATAAGTCGAGAAGGATCATCTAAAGCGAACATCATGCAATAAGCTTGTGACCCTTAAAAAATTAGAAGCCATGGAAAAGGAAAGCGAGGAGGTGGAGGGACAAACAACACAGGGAGATCCTAATGGTGGAAACAAACTCCCCATTAAGATCCAAGGAGATAAAGAGGTTGTTCTAGAAGAAGTAGAGACCCTACAAACCCCACTAGTGAGTGATGAAAAGTGTAGCCAACCAGCATTAGAGGCTACTCCAAAAATGAGGAAAGGACTCCAAACACCTCCAAAAGTACACCTCCACGCAACATAGACCCACAAATTGGTAAGCTCACTCCCTGCTCTTGACATCTCGTATGTTAGCGCAATGAGAAGAAGACATCTTATAGATCACCACCTTTTACAAGAGGGCGAAACATTATTTGAGAACGTCGAGAAATAGAAGTAGAATAAACCAATGTGCGAGGTACTCAAAGTACGTTTGTTGCTTCATATTCATAATTTTTAATGTAACCACGTCGAGGATTCTATATTTGTATTGTTTTGTCGAGTAGTCTTATTGTTATTTCAATATGTAAGATAGTACACCTACCAGACTTATAGGAACATGAACTAGAAGGTTATGAATAATAATTTTTTGGAAGCTAAATTATATGTTTTT